>CABFOS010130655.1:0-16597 GCA_900660315.1 Diretmoides pauciradiatus | reverse complement strand
CGTGTATCCTTTGTGTAGCTTTATTCACAACCACAACATATACATATGGGTGTGCATGACTGGGTACGTCCCCTAATGTGTTCCCCGTAGCTATACACATTAGTTCCTATCATATTAGTTCCTATCAATATTCCCACATACAGGAGGAGTAGGGTTGGGGTGATGGATCATGCATACAGGAGTAGGGTTGGGGTGATGGATCATGTATACAGGAGTAGGGTTGGGGCGATGTCTCCTACATACAGGAGTAGGGTTGGGGTGATGTATCATGTATACAGGAGTAGGGTTGGGGTGATGTATCATGTATACAGGAGTAGGGTTGGGGTGATGGATCATGTATACAGGAGTAGGGTTGGGGTGATGGATCATGTATACAGGAGTAGGGTTGAGGTGATGTATCATGTATACAGGAGTAGGGTTGGGGTGATGTATCATGTATACAGGAGTAGGGTTGGGTTGTTGCCAGTCGTTGTCCATGTAAACCTGTTTTTTCGAAATCTGACCATAACCGGGGTAAGCTCAGTAACCGGAATATTGCACACATGTAAACATAGTAAGTGATGCAAAGTATCAGTAAGGTCAGAGGGGCGGTGTACTTCCTGCAGCTTGTGTGTTACAGTCACTATGCTGTTGTGTTCAGAGGATGAGGCACTGAAGGACTACACCCAGTGTGTTAAATAAGATATTCAGATTTATTTTTCATGTGGATTTAATTTATTTCTAATGTGGAGGTGTCTGCAGCTGATTTAATTCTCCCGTTGTTAACTCCTTGTGCCGTTTCTCCCTTTTCTTTTCAATTTCTTTTTCTTCAGCTGCATCCCAGTCATCAAAGTTATCATATTCTCCAAATAGCTTAAAGAAATGTTGAAGTCGCTCATTGTTGTAATTAGTTATGTTAACGCAATAAATGCAAAAAATGGAGGCTTTGACTGTGTCCCTGTTGCTATGGTTACTATACAGGCTGCTACTATGTAGACAGAGCATTAATTTAGAACAGTGGACAGTTTCCCTGGAACTACTTAGTAGGTGTCCATTATCAACTAATAATGGACACCCTGCAGCGAGTACCGTGTTTCCTCAAATACCGAGTAAATAAAAACCGAGCCTCTAATAAACACCGGGGGCGTGGTCAACACAAAGAAATAAAAGCCGACCTCAAATACAGACTGGGGGGAAAAAAAAGGATGGATAAACTGCCAACTGCTGTATGAATCTTACAATAATGTCATTCAGGTGAATGTATCTGGGATGAAAGATCGGTACGGATGTTGTGTTTGCTGTGTGTCAGATTCTTTCCTTTGACTTTATTAAACATCCTGCAGCATCACACAGCAGCAGAAACCATAAGTGCGTCTTTAAATTGAGAGTGACGTGCATCCAAGTCACTTGAATGCATTTCATCTAGAGGTCAACTGATAGTGGATTTTTAAAGGCTGATATAATAATGATAGTTTGAAGCAGGAAAAAGCCGATAGCCGATTAATCGGCCGATATCTGCCCCACCCTAAGCCTATTTTTATTTTTTGAGCAATTTCCCCCCTCAAAGTCATTAATTCCAGTTGAGAAGCCTGATATTACAATGGAAGAAACAGAGCTTGTCTGCATTCTCTCCAGCAACGCGGCTCCTACGCTTTTCATATAGGATCCTGACTCGGGACTTTTATTTTGAAGTCTTTTCTTCTCCGCCTGCATTTGATGCACTTTCGCTAAATATTTCGACAGATTGCTCATCATGTGTGCAAATATCACATGTGCGAAAGTCAACCAGTGGTAGAACTTCATCACTCAGTCAGTCAGTCAGTCAGTCAGTCAGTCAGTCAGTCAGTCAGTCACTTTCCCGTTTGTAGGGCTGGCCGTGCATTCTGCGGTCTAGCCAAAAACTAATAACTAGCATGTTTTTAAAGCTTTAACAATCAACCTAACCATTTAGAAATATTAATCCTTCATAATATTCATCTTTCACAACATGCCTGCTCTCTATGTTAGTTCAGTGGCTCGTGTAGTTCATCAAGGCCGTTGGACACAATGGGTAGACTACTACATTAGGGTGGTTCATACTGCTTGGCAGCGTAACGTAATATAATTTACATCTTTAAAAAGTTGTATTTTGTACACCGCTTTAACATTTCTCTTTTATCTACTCAGAAAAAAACATCCTACGACAACACACAAAAGTAAAAAATAAAATAATATTAATTGAATAGAGCCCAAAATGTTCCACATTGGCAGAGGTCATAAAACATAACCTGAAGCTGCTCCCTTCCCTTACAATCATTTCCCTTCGCTTAATCTCATCTACTCAAAAACAGTGTATGTAATCAGTCTTATGTAGCGAGTCTGCACTGTGTGTGGGTGCTAGTACCTCACTCTTGTGGAAGTCGCCGTCATAGAACCTACACTCCCATGGCAAAGGGCTTTGGTTCTCTCCGAGCACCGTAATCATCAGCACCTCCATCTCTGAAATTGCTCCAATTCATGAGCTCAGCTGGGAGAGAAAGGAGCCCTTTGACTGCTGCACATATAATCTCCCATGTTCATACACAGCCACACAAGCAGCTGCAGCGAGTGTAGCAGTGTGTGTGTGTATAAGGAAGGGGGGGGGTCTAACTGAATCAAAGTCATGGCGCTCCCCAGTCGTAAGCATGTGTCCATTTGTACATTTCTTTTCTAGTTTATTCTTCAAATCAATTTTGTGCCATTCTCTGTCTCTTTAATAAATTCAATTCAAGGAAGAAAAATACACTCAAAAGATCTGACTGCTACTTACTGTTGCCCGCATTGCTTTTTCTCATTCAGGCGTCGCTATTCACGCAGTCACAGAGAAAAAGGAGAAGATGCTCCGGGGGGTCTACCAGACCCTCTCCCACTTCAACCAACCCTCATGAGAAACCATATGACCTGCGACGCTAACACATCTGGCCAGGCTGAACCTTTATTCCCTCCACTAACTCCACAAAACCCAGGAAGAAACTGGCAGAGAGGTGAGTAGTGCAGCGAGGGCTGCGGGGGCAGACAGGGTTCGGTTTCTCACGCCGGCTGGATGTAGCTTTCACAGGACGCGTGGCGCGACGCTCATGTTTGCTGAGACTGGCTCAGCCTCATCTGCTCCACAGTGGCTCTCTCTCTGCAGCAGACAGCGGCGGCTCCCTCACTCCTGCCTCTGGCTCCAGCGCAGCCTCCCTACATCCAGTCTCCACAGCAACCACTTCAACAAATAAGTCAAAACGATGTCCGTGTCAAGCCGAGGAGGAATCGAAACCTTATCAGTGGCGGTCGCTCTCCCAACAAGGACGTGGATGAACCCAGAGAAAACAGGAACAAAAATGGAAAGGACTTTGGGAGATGCCTCAGTTTGTCATTCAGTTTCCTGTCTTGTCACTGACTCTGTAACACCTAATGTGTACATTAATATGGTTAATTGCAGTAGCATTCAAATCAGGGGCTGATCATGGCACAGCTGTAGAAAGTGAGCCGACAAAGGTAAAAGGGTTCCATTGCCTATCGGGGGGAGTCCTTTGTTCTGCCTTTTTTCACAACAACAATGGCGTGAGGGAGCTGAGCGACCCACGCAGCTTCAGAGGCTGACATATACGACTACGCTACAGTCCCGACCCTCTCTCTCCCTCCCTGCCTTTCTCTCCCTCCCCCTCATACTCTCTCTGGCTCCGTCTCTCCCATTCACGGAGCGACATGCTGCACACCCTCTATTAAAACGCCGATCAATGTGCGAGGAGATGAGGTGGTGGGAGTTCAACTGCAGAGCTCCAGCGCTGGCGACATTTGCAACCTTGAGTTCTCTACGGTCTTCTCGTCTCGACAAGACCACAAACCAGCGCACCGGTATTAAAAAAAACGGAAAGACGCTTGTTGTACAGGGAGGCGATAAAGAGAGCTGAGGTTGCAAGTATTCACTGCTTCCGTAACATCTGTCCTCATTCATTCACTCACTCCAAACAGATCATTCCTTAAAGCTACAGTGCTGACCGGTTGATCACCGAGTACCAGACCCTCCCCTCTCTGTGTCATTGATACAGCCTCAATGGATTTGTAAAAAATCCGTCCATAAAAAGTAATCCCAAAAATTGACATTAAATTATCCAAAAAAAGAGAAAGCTTAACTACTCAGAAAAAGGTCATTAAT
Source organism: Diretmoides pauciradiatus (assembly GCA_900660315.1). Classification (NCBI taxonomy): domain Eukaryota; kingdom Metazoa; phylum Chordata; class Actinopteri; order Trachichthyiformes; family Diretmidae; genus Diretmoides; species Diretmoides pauciradiatus. Next base: position 12,456 of record CABFOS010130655.1, on the reverse strand, counting down.
ATTTCCCCACTGCTGAAACATTGAAATTTTCACTACAAACAAAACAAGTTATCTTACCGTGCCGCAGTGCATTTGTACAGAAATTAGTCCAGCGAAATACCGGGTTAGTAATAGTATAAGGATATGCTCAAACAATACCATGTGACATGGTTAATAAAATAATCCTTACCAGAAGTCTCATTGCCTGGTGCCACAGAGGCAAACAAACGTACCGAGTCAGTAGCTCTGACCAGCACAAAGGACAGTTACATAGAACGCCATGTATTAGTTCATAATTCCTAAAGAGAGCAGAACACCTTCTGCTGTGCCCCAAACTTTAGACTCGCCAACTTCTACAGCAGGATTCCTAGAAAACCAGCTCACACTTAAGAGTTTAATTTGACTGTACAATAATTCCGGCATTTTGACATGTTATGTTTAACAAATATCGCAGTTACACAGGGATGACTTTGCTTTGCCAACGAGCTAAAGTACTGTATCACTCATCAATACAGCATACACTCACCACCTTTTGAGTTTAGCCACCATGCTGGATAGTTGTGATTGGTTGATGAAGGGCAAACATATAAGTTCCACCCAGAATATTTTTTCACTACTTACATCCATTAAAAAATGACCTGATCAAGAACTTCTGATGCACTAGTGTGACCGGTCGGGTTCGGGTTAGAACCCAGGGCTCCCGCACCCAAAAGCATCGCAACAACCGCTGTGCCCAGAGAAGCGGCTTCCTTTGCGGAGCTGTTATTGGGCTTTTATCTTTGAGGAGTGAGTTTCACCGATCAACTCGCTACCTACTCGAGGACTCACGAGGATCTACTCTGTTACACTAGCATGCTGCTAAAAGCAATTGAAACAAAGTGTTGAGAAAGCACCAGTCCTGCGAGATTACACGATGGCCTTTAAAAAACAACATTAAAAAAATACAGTATTGCTGCTACATTTGAAGAAAATATTTCCACTCCATTCTAACTCTGTGGGTTAGGAGAGGACCCTAACAAAGTTAAAGTTATTCATTTTGGCATACATCCACAAAAACAGTTGGCTTTTCAGATAAAAACCATTTTGATCAGAACTAGCTAGCTGCGGTAAACCCTTTAGGGGAGACATGCACCATGAGTTTGGAGTAATGAACTGATACTGGATACCATCCTACCAGTAAACACATCTGATATGACCAGCTGCTTTCACTGATTATCACACCTTCAACCAGAAAGGGGGGGAACTAATCCGTGCAATCACCTGGTGTAGTGAAAACCTACATACTGTATAACCAGTCCAGGACCTTTTGGAAATCTTTCATTGTGTTGGTTGTTGCCTCTCCCAAAAGAACTAAGAAAGTCGGAGGGATCTATAACAAAAAAAACCCGCAGGATCCTCTCATCAATATCTGTGCAACCTCGATTTTTTAAAAATATAAATTTGGTCTTTTAACTTTTAATTTCATTATTTTGGAAAGCATCTTCGCATTATGACTTTTGCACAGTACTGTAAAGTGTTATGTCCACCACTGGTGGCAGCAGAGTGTATTGGTTGGAAACACAGTAATGGTGAGGAGGTTGAGGCGTCTGTCGTTGATTTCATTACATTGGAGATTTGGGTATACCGGTCAACAATTGGTATACGAAGTCTAAACATTTATTTGTGCATAGGAGATGTAGTTCATGTTACCGCAGTGAAAGTAGACAAGTGAATGATTAGTATTGTAAAGTGTGTATTGTTTTTAATGGACTTTGAGTCTGCCGAATAAAGATATCTATCTATCTATGGACACCGATTTGGATAAGTGAAATTCCACGAAATATTTTCAACACTGCTATGCACTCTCAACGTTTAGCATTGTTTGGCTTATTTCAAAGCAGTAGAAGCTGGTCAGTAGAGGGCACCGGGGTGCCGTCCTACACACACTTGCATTGCGGGTTATTTTATATATTGATATCAGTTACCCTTTACCAATGTAAAGGAACTGCAGGTCAATCAAATTTCTTTGCAAGTCAATTGCTGCATGGAGCATAGTCGCATATTTTTAGTGGCTTTCTAATGCAACTAGTTTAGATGTTCTCACATATCTTTTTCAAATGTGTTAAAGGTTAAACTGATATAAAGTATTCTGACACCCACTTCCACATAATGAAACACTGATACTGGTTATATAATAGCCTGTAGTAACATTTGGATGGTTACCCAGACAGAGCTTATCATGTTGTGTTACATTGTGTAAAGGAAGTTCATTTGTCTAGGTGTGTATATGACTGTAAAATGTTGCCTTCGTTTTATTAGTATGTGACACCATCTTGACACATTAATGTGTGATTCTCATTCACAAAACACCTGACTAGTGCCACTGCTGCAGGGAGAGATGTTCCCGAGGCAGGAAATGCAGCACCAGGCACCACTAAGCTGAACCAATAAGCTGAAAATTAAACTCTTTTTAATTTGTCGCAATGATGAGCTCAATAACTGCAGGTAGATATTGTAGTACTTTGTATATATGAATATGACTCCAGCAGGGGGAGAGGGGGGTGTAAATGGCTGGCACTGCCCCACCTGGAAAAAATTGCATCAGCCACCACTGTTTCAAAGGATGATTCATGTTATATCAAGGGCCTAGATAGATATTCTACACAGGGGCTAACACTTTGCTTTAACACAGTTTTTGAGTGCCAGTATCTGCAAAATATTCAATATTATACGAATACTGACTTCTTATTGCCACAGTTTAGCTTAGAGCGCAATGTGCAACGTTTTTTTCCCCATTCCAGGGATGTTTGAAACAGAGCAGTGGGTGGAAGAAATTTTGCATTAAGGGACCAGTCACAACGAAAGTCAGATGCAGATTAACAGAACGACTTGTGCAAAAGTTAAAACTGCAATCTAAAAATCGGTCTTGTTCCCACACTTGTACGGGTTTGTGTCCATGTATCTGGCCTATGCAAAGAGAGAGAGGATTGATTTGGCGCACATCGCCGAGGTGGCCGCTGCTGTGCTTTATTACCCAGGAGAACGAGCCTGCTTTGTGCGTTCATGGCTGTTAGCTCTGACGTTTCTCGCTCACTGGTGACTCAGGGTTCAGGTTTCTCACTATTTGTTCCTCGTAATTGTTTACCGTGTGCTGATGTGGCACAGCAGCTGGGCAGACAGGAAACGAGAGCCGAGTGACGTGAGGAGGATCCTGCCAGTGTCGGAAGCAGCCGGGAACTGATGCAGTCTGCCTGAAGCTGATGGCATAAGCTTACTTGTGCAATGGTCATTTTGGGGAATCTGATGATGCCCTCTCCTGGACACATAGCAAGACAGTAGGGTTGCACAATATATCGGTCATCATTCCGGTATCGGCTCAGCTCTCTTCCTGTCCTGCTTCAAATGTTGACCCCATGAAGTTCATCAATGAGCCCCAAGAAAAAAAGTAGGGGGCCAATTTGACCTCTTCTAATTTCATCCTGGATCAAACACTGGTGAGTCTATTATACATCAGTGGAAACATGCAGCCCACCACACATCTCCTACAGTAGTATGGTCTGCTACCTGTGTCTCACAGTATTTAATATCTGCTTACTATGTACTATGTTAATTAGCTTTCATGGTTTCATCCAATTCCACATTCTGCAGCATGCATATTTCCATGAGTTTATTAACAGTCACCCAACAATATTGGCCCTGGGTGATTCAAACATTTCTCACTTGACTTTCATTTTGATTAAAGTTTTTTTCTGTGGTCATGGTTGCAATTTTCAATAACCCCAAGGCTCCACCATGCACATAAGCGCTGCGTTGCACCGTAAGGACACGATCCCATTTTAATCAATGCAAGTGGCTCCACCGAGCAGCAGACACATGTCTGACGCGCAGCAAAACCCTAAATTAGACTTGAAGTCTATTTTTACACGCGTCCCTCTACACTAGAATCAATGAAAAAACATGCATTTGTGTGTTTTCGAATTTTAAGTACATATGTGTGTATTAAATTATTTCTAGGATAGTAGTTGGAGTTGCATGTTGCAGAGGGAAAGCTGCTGTCTTGTCACATTTGTTGAGATCACTGCCAATAAAGATTTTTGCATTCCTGCATTCAATTGCATTGTATTTCCCCTACAGTTTTTTCGCCATGTGTGTGTCTCTCTGTGTCTGTGTGTGGTAAACGAGTCGCGCAGTTCTGGGAGACTGTAGCGCAACAAAACCCGACATTGTTTTGATATTGTTTGCGGAGTCGTTATGTTGCAATAACCTCGTTCTTGTTGGGCTCCACCGGACACGTCCGTGGTGCATTGAAGCCCGACAAGAATGAGGTTATTGCAACATAACGACTCAGTACACAATATCAAAACGTCGGGTTTTATCGCTGTGTGTGTGTGTGTGTGTGTGTGTGTGGTAAATGAGTCACGCAGTTCTGGCGGACTGTTGTACTACAAAACCCGACGCAACACGATGCGACGCGACGCTTATGGTGGAGCCTTGGGGTAAGACAATTTGCCCGTTTTCTCATTACTGATACAGAGTCCCCAAAACAATTCCCAGGACAGCTAATGTCGGTGGGAAATTAGTCATGAACTCATATGGCAATAGAGTCTAAATGAGTAAATATGAAGAGATTCTGGAGAAAGTGAAATATTATTTTTAAAGAAACACCACTCAAAATAAGAAGGGACCTATGTGACTCTTATGGCCAAGTAGAGTTCAGTATTTGTGGACTTGAACAACTCTCACACAATCCTAGAATACAGAGAGTCAGACTCTAATCTGTTACGTAATACCAAAGTGCAGCCCTCATTGATAAGAAACAGGAGAATGACATTTTGCGGTAATATGTTTCTCTAAGCTGTTACATCCAAATGAGCTTTCTATTTTCATAGTGCAGCAGAAAAGAAGAGAGGAAGGAGGAAATGCCCATTCACCTCATAAATCATGGCACACTGCTCTCCCCTACACGACGGTACATAAGCCGCTTTTAATAATAAAAAGTATTGGTATCGGTGATTCTGGCCCTGTATTTACTTGGTATCGGATCGAAACCAAATTTTGTGGTATCACCCTTCGTGTCACAGTGAGAGCCGCAGAAGTTACACCCTTCACCCTGGCACAGAAAACGTTGTGACAGACTGTGACAGGCTGGAGGTTGTAGGGACGGGTTTGGGAGGGGAGATTTTTTACAACTGAAATTTCATTTTTGTTATTACAGAGAGAGTAAAGTACCGAAAAAAGGGTACCGTTGGGTACCGGTATCGGTTCAAATGTGAACAGTACCCAACCCTAGTACTCATGCCCATCCCTACCATAAACATCACTAAAACCACCTATATAACAAAGGTTTGGCCCCTTTTCAGTAGGCAATTTACCATCAAACACACAGCTCATTTTCTGAGAGTAATAACAGCATCACTCTTTCATAAAAATTAAGATGCCAGAACACTAATCCAAAACCCTCTTACACAATTAACAATGGGCATAATTGAGTAAACCCACAAAGAGCAGAGCACTAAGGGCCTCTGAAACCATTTTCCAAGTAACAAAAATGGAGCAGTAATTTGCTTCTTTATTAGGTGTTATTTTACGTACATGCTTGTGGAACACCAGTAGGTGAGTTTGAAAGAGGAGATTAATTGCTGCACTCACCGTATGTAAATGAAGAGCAGTCTCTTGGAGTGGCCATAACTTTTCTTTGTTAAGTATTTTATTATAATAACACTCCCTCAGCTTGTGGCCCTTAGGGATGGAAATCAACAGGAACCTCATGACTGGATTCAAATTAGATTCTGGAGGGGCATAATTCCATTTCATTTTGATTTGTGATTTTCAAGTTAATTCAAAGCGCAGCCTGATAAGAAGTTTGGATATGCCTCATATTTGAGAAACACTGCTGTAATTTGATCACCTAACTATTATATTATTGTACAGAGGAAATCAGAGTAATCTGATTCTGTGTTTGTTTGAAGCTGTGTGAAGTATTCCACCCCCCTTTGGTATTTTTTTCTGTATTTTGTGGCGTTGCAAATTGTAAAACAAATATGACAACAATCTATGGGAATTACCCCAAAATTACATGTTTCAACGTGAAAACATGCTTGCACATTTATTGAAAATTAAATACAGAACTATCTCATTTCAGTAAGTACCTATAACAGTTCCCAATATGTGGAATTTCCCCTCTTCTTCCTTGCAGATTTGCTCTAGCTCGGTCACGTTGGGAGTGTCTGAACAACCAACTTCATGTCATTCCAAAGATTGTTCTGGGATTTAAGTCTGGGCTCTCGCCATCTCTCTGACCCAGCTCTTTCTGTTCCCAGGACTCTGGGTATTTGCTAATGATGAAGCCTATGATGCTCTTCTGAACTTCTAACACTTTTTTGAAATTGTTCCCCAGATATTTGCCTTCTCACAAATTGTAGAGACATAAAGAACATTAAATGGAATTTGTAAGCATCGTAAATTAATTTGAGTGTCATTGAAAAGGGGTTGAATACTTCAAAGCATTTCAGTTTTTTTTAATTAATTTGTAAAACTTTGTAAGTAAATGTAAATTTAAAAAAAAATCCACTTTGACATCACAGGTTATTGGTGACAAAACCAATCCTACTTCAATCAGTTTTAAATTTCATGCTGTAACACCACAAAATGTGGGGAAAGGATTTTTTTAGATAGTTAAAGTTTGACTTTTTGGATTCGCTTTGCATTACCAAAACTTCATCTTTTACAGTTTCAGATTAGCTCCAGTTAATAATCTTGATCAACAGCATGCCCTAAACAACTTCTTAAATGCTTCCGATCAAGCGGGTTTGCTGCATTTGAACTGACAAATCAAATATTGTGAAAAATATTTAAAACCAAAATCGTTAAAAGTGGATAATATAAAATACCAAATCTCATTTTCACTGAATAGCTTCACTGAGCAGCTGCATTCATTTGACAAGCATGTACATAAGCTTTCGGGCAAACACAAGGAGGTACAAGCCGTTCCTCCCTTCCATCACAATGGGAAACGTAAGATCGCTGGCTAGCAAGACGGAGGCGTTAGCAGCCCTGGCGAGGAGTCAGAGGTAGGATCGGGAGAGCGTTTGTGTTTCATGAGGACATCCCTGACTCCAATGTGTCTGTGGACGGCTTCCAGATGGTTCGGGCTGATAGGAGTTGCAAGAAGAAAGGTGGGGGACTTGCTATTCGCATTAACAACAAATGGTGCAGCCCTGGTCACATTACGGTCAAGGATCGTAGATAGATGGATGGATAGATAGACAGATGGAACTTTATTCATCGCCATGGGGAAATCAATTTTAATCGTGTGTGCAGCCCGGACATTGAACTGCTAGCCGTGAGTCTATGACCATACTATCTGCATACTATTTTCCAAACACAGCACCCGAACGCTTTCATCGCGATCTCGGGAGACATCAATCACGTCACACCGGCTGTGATTCTGTCCACATTCAAGCAGTTTGTGGACTGATCAACCAGGGAAAGTAAGACACTGGGACCTGCTGTGTGCTAGTGTTAAGGAGACATGCAGCTCCGTAGCCCTCCCTCCCCTAGGAAGATCTGACCATAACCTGGTTCACTTGAGGCCACAGTGTAAGCCTATTGTCCGAAGTCAAAGTCAAAGTCAACATGTACAGTGTAACACAGGGTCATTCTGCACAGTGATATTCTTGTGACATGGCAAGCGACAAATACGTAGAAGGGGAAAATAGCAAAAATAGCAAAAATAGCAAAAATATGGAAAAACAAAATTATAGGAAAAATATACATAATAAAAATAAAACACTAGCAGCAAATATAAATATTAAATATTAGAAATATAAAGTGGAGGTGTGCCGATGAAGTGCATTCAATTTAGACTGAATTTAGACTCAATTTAGAATAAATAGACTGTAAAAAAAATTGTATTGCTTTATTTTCTCTGCTCCACTGTTTCATCTCGGGTTCAAGTCTGTTTAAAGCTGCTCTAGGTAACTTTTTTTTGGGGTCAAATATGCCAAAATCGTCCCCATACTCTGTCAGGTATGAGTGGTCTGTGAGAATATCTCACCCTGGTGTCTGTCGCTGCCTCTGTAGGGAGATCAATAGGGGCTACACAGGTTTTTTGCTGCTCCCGGTAGCCGGTGACCAATCAGGGAAGCTCTGAGGCCACTACTGCCTGTCAATCACAATTACATCATCATGTGCATTCACAACACATTTGTCAACAATACCCATTCCACTGTTGCCAACAACAGCATAACACTGCGAAAACAGCAACAAAAAATGGAAGACCGAGGCCGAAGTGGAAGTATCCAGGAGGGAGTTTGATCGATCTCTCAATAGGAAACATCGGTGAGGCGTATGGACGATGGACAGACCTGAGATACTGGAAGGGGCTGAAGACTGATGCCCAACTGGCTTTATTTCTGTTAAGACAGGTAACTAGCTTGACCCCTGTTATTATGCACTTCTGTTTTTATCTAACGGTTTACAACTTCTCATAGAAATCTAGCACAAAGTGCCACTATTCAGCCAACTTTAGAAAGCTAGTAGTTGATGTAGCTAATGTGTTATGTTTTCACACTTGGGCCGATTGCTCGACTCTGAACCGGGGATCGTTTGTATATTTTTTCATTAGAGCTAGTTTGTTTTTACACTATGAAAATTATTCTGAACACTGGTTCGTTTGCCGAGGACTTCATCTCATGAAGGTCAGTTGTTGTCATGTCCACTGTCCATCGGCGATGTCTAGTAGCCATCGGTGATGGACAACCCATCGGGTGCCATGAAAGGCACGGCGGGGGCGGGGATGTTGGGGTGCTGTCAAAACCACACGGCTGATGGAGCACGTAGAGGTACTGTAGCTGTTCTAGTCCTTCCCGAGTCATGCTCAGCACTCCCGATGTCATTGTCCATCGTGACAGCTGTATTTTATTTTGAAAAAAATAAATAAAAAATCACCTTTTCCATCACTCCAGAGGCTTCTGACACGCCAGGGGCTTTTGACACTCAAAAACTCAATGGGGACGCACCCCTGAAAAAAAATCCCACCCACGCAAGAGGTTTGTGTCAGAACTGCAAACAAAAGGTCAGGCAGCTCAAACGAGAGCCGTGCTCATGCTGGCAGCATGAGGGCAAAGCCGACAGTCAGGGCAAAAGTCTGATCAGTGAGAAAGAAGCAGAGGGAACTGTAAACAAAAAGACATGTTATCAAAAATGTAAAAGACCAAGTTAACACGATACAAACAATTTGTTTGCAAGTTATAAGTTTTACTTTTGAGATTATTATTTTTTTGCTTCAGTGAGTTTTATTCTCTCTCAAATTCTTAATTTTGTTTGTTTTGTTTGATTATATTGAAGCAAATCTGATTCATAGATGATACGCTCCGCTGTTTTCACCACCCTCTGGGGGCCTTACAATCAACAGGAGCAGCTGCTGTAAGAGGCAGTAATGCATCCAGAGACGATGCTCTCAATGGTGGTTTTGGCAGACATGCAAAACCTCTTGAGTCTCCTCAGGAAGTATAGGTGCTTTTGGGTAGATTTTACCACTGAGTCCGCTTGCCTGGACCAGGTGAAGTCATCTTTGATGAACACACCAAGGAACTTGAATCAGGAGACTCTCTCCACTTCAGCTCCATCGATGTGTATGGGGGCGTGACTCTCCCACTGCCACTTCCTGAAGTCCACGATCATCTCCTTAGTCTTGCAGATGTTGAGAGAGAGGTTGTTGTCTTGGCACCATGGTGTAACCACAGCTGTAATCTACAGATGTTTCCCTTATCCAGGTGGGAGAGGGCGATGTGTACTGTTAGGGTGATGGTGTCATCCGTAGATCTGTTGGGGCGGTATGCAAATTGTCCAGCAGCAGCAGCAGCAGCAGCCTGTGACTACAAGGACAGTGAGGAGATGGTCACAGGACGCTAATGAGGCTCTACAGGACTGCTTTCCCCATCCCCACAAAGACTGTATGCTGTTTTCCCCAACAACAAACCCTGGGTCACCAGTGACATCAAAGCCCTCCTGAATGAGAAGAGGGTCTTCAGAAGCGGGGACAGGGAGGAGGTGAAATGGGTAAAGACTCAGAGAGCTGAAGGTGAAGATCAGACAGGGTAAGGACAGCTACTGGATGAAGCTGGAACAGAAATTCCAGCAGAGTAACACATGAGAGGCTTGGAGTGGGATGAGGAGCATCACTGCCAAGGCCAATGACTTGAATCTATGTCAGACCGGTAGCCAGGTCATGGAGGGAGACCCGGACAGGGCCAACGACTTGAACCTATTTTTCAATAGATTTGATGTGGGGGCTCCTGTCCACCCCTCCCCCGTCTCTTTGACCGTCTCCCCTCCTCAACCCCCCTTTCCCCTCCCCATCTGCTCTCTCTCTCCAGCTCGCTCCGACAATAGACCAATGGTCCTCCCCCCTACGCCCTGACTCTTTCTCAATTATACCCCGATCAGACCAAGCTCCGACCCGGGTTATTCCCATGATTACTTTTGTGTATGAAAGGAGTAACCCGGGTTATCCGACCCCGCTCGGCGACCCGGGTCGAGAGGTGGGTCGGACGTGGGTTGATTTCAGTTAGGACTGGGTGGTATGGCCTAAAATTTATATCACGGTATATTTTGAATTTTGGATGGAAACGGTATATATCACGGTATATAATTATTTTCATAATTTCAATAGAACATGCTTTAAAAAGAGTCCAATACTCTGGGATAGTAAGGATTGTCTGGAGTTAGGTTATTATTAATCAGTTATCTTATGTGTTATTCCTTTAGTATAATGGGACAAATTTCACATTGAACTGAAGTTGAATATTTTAAGAGCATTTTAATTTTTTGCAGAACTGCAAACTGAAAAAGAGTAAACTTCCTCTGAACCAAATTCACAGCACTTCCAAGTAAAAGGTTACATAAATATGTAAGTTGTTGCTCTACTTTCTTACGACAGATGCGGTTCAGTTTGTCAATCAAGTGTTTTCATCATCGCCTTGAAGCCATCTCTCTCAACAGTTTGGATGGGCATCATGTCCTTACATCGGTGCACAGTTATGGCGTTGTGTAATGTCCTTCCACCGCTGGCTTTTCTTGTCATAAGGAATACGACTAGTTAATGACTCGGGCAGCGATGTCTGCATTGTGGGTTTGGGGAGTAAAATTTTGAGCATCAAATAATTCATTTCCTTCATTCTTTTCTGAACCACTTTGTACCTTTTCTGCATCAATTTATGGTGGAAATGTTTTATTTATGTAAAGGAAAACACAAATCAGGCACCAGGTGACAATCCAAAATATAATGTAATATAATGCAGTATAATATAATGCAGTAAGACTCTCATGCATTCTGGATTACTTTAAAATGTTTATTCTCCTGTAGATCAACTTTTCTGTTTAATTTCCGGGCTTTTACTGTGAAAGTACTGAAACAGGAAGTAGTTTCGATGCATTTGCTCCAGCTTGCTTTCCCCCCGACATTGCTACTTACTACTTCGGTTAATTACTGTGACACAGACCACCAATTAACAACTGTGATCTGCTGATCTGTGACAGATTCTGACGGTATCTCATGTTTCAACTCGGTCTAAACACTAGTCACATATTGCAGCGTCTCTCCTTTTTTTCTTTTCTACCTGAAGGTTTCTGAGGTTTTATTTCATAAAAGTGTATTCAATTTCTTAACGTTAGTGGAGGCAGGCGGCGATTCAGCCGAGGCGCAGCGCTTGACTAGCCATAGCCGCTATTAGCATAACAAACAGGCAATGAGGGACTAGCTTAGCACAACACAAACCATCTCCTTAACATCCATATAACCACATAACTATCCACCAGTATAACAGGTTTAACATCAATATAACCACATAACTATCCACCAGTCCATCAGGTTTAACATCAATATAACCACATAACTATCCACCAGTCCAACAGGTTTAACATCAATATAACCACATAACTATCCACCAGTCCAACAGGTTTAACATCAATATAACCACATAACTATCCACCAGTCCAACAGGTTTAATATCAATATAACCACATAACTATCCACCAGTCCAACAGGTTTAACATCAATATAACCACATAACTATCCACCAGTCCAACAGGTTTAACATCAATATAACCACATAACTATCCACCAGTCCATCAGGTTTAACATCAATATAACCACATAACTATCCACCAGTCCAATAGGTTTAACATCAATATAACCACATAACTATCCACCAGTCCAACAGGTTTAACATCAATATAACCACATAACTATCCACCAGTCCAACAGGTTTAACATCAATATAACCACATAACTATCCGCCACTCCAACAGGTTTAACATCAATATAACCACATAACTATCCACCAGTCCATCAGGTTTAACATCAATATAACCACATAACTATCCACCAGTCCAACAGGTTTAACATCAATATAACCACATAACTATCCACCAGTCCAACAGGTTTAACATCAATATAACCACATAACTATCCACCAGTCCAACAGGTTTAACATC
>CABFOS010130653.1:0-11757 GCA_900660315.1 Diretmoides pauciradiatus | reverse complement strand
TGTGTGTGTGTGTGTGTGTGTGTGTGTGTGTGTGTGTGTGTGTGTGTGTGTGTGTGTGTGTGTGTGCATGTGCGTGTATGTGAGTGTTATATAATGTTAGTTGTTCTGCATGTAAATGATCTTGGTTGTACAAAGAGCTTTGTGTTGAGGGGCTCGCAGTGTGTTTGAAAGTAACACTGTTTGTGTGTGTGTGTGTGTGTGTGTGTGTGTGTTTCAGTGTGTGCACTTGTGTGAGAGAGACAAATGGAATATGTTGTGATGTTTGCTCTGATGGGGTGAGTGAGCAGACACTTAGATGATTTATTGTAACTATAAAGGTGCCATGCGTTTATGATTGATGTTGATTGATGGTGTGTGTGTGTGTGTGTGTGTGTGTGTGTGTGTGTGTGTGTGTGTGTGTGTTCTGTCTTGTAGAAGTATCGTCAGAGCATGGCTGGACTACTGGCCCCTCCTTATGGAGCTATGGAGAGTGGATCCAACAATGACAGTAAGTAGACACACAGACACAAACACACACTTTTGAACAAACATAAAAACATTACTCTAACTATAATTTATTAATTGATATGATTTATTATGATTTCTTATATTTATTTTAGGTTTATTTTAGGTTATCTGTACATAAAACCACAGCCAACATAATGATAAATACTGAATGTAGCAAAGCAATGGACTGGAGATTTCACAAGCTAAATGGATAATATGTTGATATGGTTTATATGAAGGAAGAGTCCTGTTAAACGTCTGAATCAACTAGTCTGACAATACGTTTCCCTCAGGACTGGCAGACAAAGACAGCATGAACTCAGACTCTGTCGGCCTCATGAACAAGACTCACAACAAGGTAAATACTCAGTCCAGCTCACATGTTCAAGAAGATTGGACCGCAGCATCATATAATCAAGCAGCACTGCTTGATTATATGCTCTGCACTGCTTGCATGTTTGTGAATGAACCAGAATGGCAGAATGGATATTGGCGGTGTGTGTTCACTGAGACAAGTGATGACTCACAGATGTGATCTTCAGTAGTTATGCTAATGCCAGGTAATGCATGCAGACAGAAGAAAGGTACCATCTGCCCAATTAGTTTGCCTTCCTTTGTTGTTCTGAACAGCATCTGTCTGCACGTGTGAGCGTGTGTGTGTACATCTGTCTTGTCTTTCTGTCTGTCATTGTCTGTGTATACTACAGTACACAAATGAGTTGCAGGTGTGTTCTGTATGTGTGTGCGTGTGTGTGCATATATGCGTGTGAGAGGGTGTTGCTTTCTTCTTCTTCGTTCATGCTCATTCTTTCATCAGTGGTGACAGCTACACGGTTGCCATGACAGCAGTGTGTGATATGGAATGACTGGCTTTGCATTGAGCGTATTCTAAAAGAGCAGATTTGGTGTTATTTGATCAGAGGCTGTCCACATATTATGGCTGGCTATTGTCAAAGACATGATTTAATATTGATGCTATGGTTCACGATGATTCACACTGCATCAGTATTATATACAGTATATATGCCTGAAACTTGCAGTAAATTCATACAACTATGCATTGTATGTTTTAGTATTGTGCTGTATGATATGTATATTATTGATATAGATTGGGGGACCGATTGTGGCAAAACTGATTTGAATATTTCCTCTTTATTACACAAATTAAAGGTTAACAATGTGAACTTCTATAGCGAACTCTATAGTGCAATGGTGAACCTAAATAACTCCATACTAGCTGCAGTGAAGTGACCACTAGAGTGATACCTGCTGCAAACCTGCTCCCCTGTAAAACAACAGGGGTTACAAGTATTGATATCAGGATTTATAGAATTGATTGTGAATCAGAAAATATACAAGCATATTGGTTTTGCACTTTCCCCCCCACCCAGCCTACCACTCAAAACATTCTCCATGTATTAATGATCCTCTGTGCTTTCGTATTCCTGTTCAATTTCATTTATTAATTTTTCTACGTATTTGATGGTTATATAACTGCAGAGCAACAAGGACAAGTAGATCAGTCCTAGTACAGCAATTACAGACACACAATAGAGTACACTATTGTTGTGATCAGTATTTTTCCACTTGTCCGTCTTAAACTGTATACGCGAGGTCCAGTCTAACTGTGTATCGTTGTATAATGTGTGACGTCTGTGTAATAGTTACACCAAGTCCAATTTCTTGTGGTGGATAAAAGTAGGTCTGATTCTGATGTGTAACAGGTGACTCCATCCAAACAGCTTTGCCTTTACAATACCACCCTGGTGTTCCTGTCTGTTCTCTAGGTTCCCTCAGAGAAGCTGCAGAGAGGAGGGAAGGTTCTCCGCAATGCCATCCTCTCCAGAGCCCCACACATGATCCGAGACAGGAAATACCACCTCAAGACATACAGGTGTGCACATGTTTGTCCATCTGTGTGTGCTTGCATGAACATGTGTGCATATGCAAGGGCTTTGGGAGAATGTGTTATATTGGTTTCTATTTTACTGTCTCATGCTTTTCCTATTCTGATCATGATGGTATGATGGATGATATTTATGTGTGTGTGTGTGTGTGTGTGTGTCCCAGACAATGTTGTGTAGGGACAGAGCTGGTGGATTGGCTGGTGCAGCAGAGTGCCTGTGTTCACACACGGTCCCATGCTGTTGGGATGTGGCAGGCACTTCTGGAGGAAGGGGTACTCAACCATGGTAACTAAGACTGACAAATACAGAACAGATCCATATTCCTTCCCAGTTCCATATACTGTAATCATACTGCCCTTGTTAAATATATTGTTTAATGCGTAAGAGTTGGAAGGGGACCTGAATGGACGAATGGGTGTTTTGGAGTTTGAACATGAGTTCCAGAGTGAATCACCATGTCAGTCTGTTTGAATTTGAGTTTGGGTATGTATAGTCTGAACTTACCCAGAGTTTGAGTGTGAGTTTGAGTGAATCTGAACATCAGTCCTAGTGAGAGTGAGTATGATCAGTCTAAGAGGGAATTTGATTGGAAGTTTCTCAATCTCAAACTGATACCTTTGGCTGAAATAAGGAAATAATTGTCTCTGTGTTTCTGAAATTCAAGCGGTGTGTGTGTATGTGTACATGTGTTTTCATCTGATCTCCAGTGGACCAAGAGCTGGGTTTCCAGGACAAGTACCTGTTCTACCGTTTCCTTGACGATGAGGAGGAGGACACACCGTTGCCTAGCGAGGAGGAGAAGAGGGAGAGTGAAGAAGAGTTGCCGGAGACCATTCTCTTCCTGGCTCAGCTTGGCCCTGACGCACTGATGCGCATGATCCTCAGGAAATCGTTAGTAACACACACTAACTTATATTTCAATACTAATCCATACACTAACTAGACTCTACATGACAATCTGCTGTGGTTTTGAGTCTGAACATGAGACTGCACCAAAAAGCATCTTTTTATTTTGACTTTGTTTTTAACATGCTAGAAATGTAACCCTGTAAGTTTCTTTTCTAAATAAATGATTGTCAAATACATCATGCTAATTACTATTTGTACTACATTCTACAGGCCTGTGTACAGTGCAGCGACTTGCTATATTTCATTATTTTTTCCTTCCTGCTGTTGATACATAATTTACCACTGTGCTCCACTTTAATTCTGAGTGGAATTAAGCTTGAGCGGTGGCAAAATGAACCATGTGAAAGCACAAAGCAACATGTGTACTAGCATTTGTAAAAACAATCAGTTTGAATGTGTCATTATACATAATTTATACTGTAATATATTCATGAGAAAAGTGTGTTTGTGAAATCTTTAATGCAATACAGCGTCCATTTGCTTGTCATTAATCTCCCCAGGCCTGGTCAGAGGACAGGGGATGACCTAGAGATCATCTATGACGAGCTGCTTCACATCAAGGCCTTAGCTCACCTCTCCAACACTGTGAGTCAGATAGCCCATTTCTCTGTTAAAGTGACAGGAGGTGTTTCAAAGAAGGCTAGCTGCGGGTCCTTGAAGGCCACCCCAAAAGCACTCATGCAAGACAAGAAGCAGCTCTAGCAGCTCTAGAGGGGGGGATTTCCCTACAGGGATCAATAAAGTATTGAATCACATCACATTATCACAGTAATGAAACATCACATGCAGCACATTCCACATGTTTACTGGTTCACAACATAGATTACCACACAGAATGCAATTTATCTGTGGCATGATATTCAGCTCCATTGATTTCCACAATCACTGTTAAAGGATAACGTCTCTATTTTTCAACCTGGATCCTATTTTCCCATGGCCGTGTGTCCAACTGACTCGTGGGAACAAGAATTTTTGAACTTGGTCCGGTATAGACCGAGTCCGTAGCTGCTAGTGGTTAGCGCTTAGCTTAGCGAATCCGTCTAAAACGCGAGGCATCGGGGCAAGTGTATAGTCCTCTAAAGGCTTTTTTTTTGCCACTGACAGGCTCCGATTGTTGTTCTAAGTGTCTGACAGGATCCCGACAGAGAAATAAAAGGTTTTTCTTTACCATTCGCTTGATCTGGTCTGTTGTTATTGTGTTAGCATCCACATGGAGCACAACTAGCCACAACAACAGCTGTCCCTATCCAAGATAGGTCTATATGTAACGAGAGGTCTCATTCCTCACGAACAAAAACGTTTTATTTCTCTGTTGGGATCCTGTCAGACACCTAGAACAACAATCGGAGCCTGTCAGTGGCAAAAAAAAGCTTTTAGAGGACTATTCACTTGCACCAATACCTCGCGTTTTAGACGCATTCGCTAAGCTAACCGCTAACCGCTAGCAGCTACGGACTCGGTCTATACCGGACCAATTCCAAAAATTCTTGTTCCCACGAGTAAGTTAGACACACAGTCATGGGAAAATAGGATCCAGGTTGGAAAAAAAAGAAGTTATCCTTTAATGTGTCCTTATAGAGGACATTAGTCATGTTTTCTATGATTTCCCACCATTGGAATCAAGTGAAATAAAATAAATGTAGCCCTTTTTCTTCAGTGGCTACGGGTTATGAAGTCGGTGTCAGCTTTGCTTACATTTACATGTTCATTCTCCTGATGGGCAGGTACTGGGACCAATGCCAGCGCTTGCAGAGAGCACTCCAGAAGAAGACACCAAAGCAGATCGTTCCAACTCGGCCTCCCTCTACAAGGTAGCTTCCTTTGCAAAGCAGTACAAATCGCATCACGGTATCAACTATGTATCTTTTATAGTTTTGTTTAGTTTAGACTATGCAATACAACCCTGTAAACCTGCGCACATGTTCCACAGGTGTCTGACGCGACAGGCTCAATGACCATGACCAAGGTGTCTGAGAAGTGCACATTTGCCAAGGAGCTGCTGGTGCGTGACGACTGCTTCATTCTGGACAACGGGGCCAACGGAAAGATCTTCGTCTGGAAAGGTGAGGAAGTACTCGACCCTTAATCAAGAAACGTCTACCTCCTGAAATGCATACCAGAGGATAGCGGTTGCTAGTGATACTGTATGTAGTAGTTCATGGGGAAGTGAGTATAACCGCCACTACACCGACTTCTGGGGACTCTTTGAAGTATACTTCCTCTTCAACCGAATTAGAATCAAAATACATAGGATGATGAGAGGAACAACACCAGTAGTAACCCAGTACACTGATGGCTCACAGGTAGCGGAGCCAATGCTGAGGAGAAGAGAGAGGCCCTAAAGATGGCAGATAACTTCATCCAGCAAATGAACTACCCCAGGATGAAAACACAGGTATGGTTCATGAACTCTCCCGACGTTTGCCCTTACTGGAATAACTGTTCGGTCTCGTGCCAAACTGCACAAAGGAAAAGCCAATATATTGCTGTTGTTACCGTAAACGCTATCAAAACTGATCTCAGTACTGTCATCAACTTTGATCCTAGTAGCCTTTAACAGCAGCTTATAGAGGTAGATTTAGACCTCAGAGAGTAATAAAACCTTGACTGCGCTGTAAATGTTTTATGTGTGTTTTGAATTCTGATTCCTATTCCTACTTCAGGTGGAGATACTGCCACAAGGGAGAGAGACCATCATGTTCAAGCAGTTTTTCAAGAACTGGAACTAAACATGTGGCATTTCGTAAATCGTGCACTCGTGAGAAATGAACTAGAACCCAATAGTCTGTATCTCAGTCTGCTACACATCACGCAAACATTCTTCTTCTTTTTTTATATGTGTCTACTTGTATGTACATATTTGTAAGGTACTGACAGAGCTTTGCTTCAGTAGACTCAGAGATGTGACGCCACTTTTATATAAATATACATATATGCAGTTTCCTCACGGGGAGGTTGCATTGAATTTCATCTCAGCAAAATCCACGTGAGTTTTTTTTTCAGATGTCAGTAATGTCGCATATGTTGATGTTTGAGTTATTTCTGGGAGTCGCATTTCTCTTTTAGAGCCCTCATATGCCGGAGTCTCCCTTAAGGGGATCAATAATAATAATAGGAGTAAATAATGATGAGAGGCAGTAAAATGAGGGATTAAAAAGGGCCTTTACCTTATTGTTACAGTGCTTTAAAGGGATAGTTCAACATTTTGGGAAATAGACTGATTTTCTGTCTTAAGAGGCGATCGATGATATTTTCATTTCTGTGCATCCAGATTTTAGAACAATAAAAGCGGAGTGTTAGCACAACTCAGTTTCAACAAAATCAGTTTATTTCCCAAAATGCTGAACTATCCCTTTAAAAAAAATGTATTATGAGCACAAGACCACCCACTGCTGTTAAATCTTCAAAATTGTCTTCAATTGTTGTTTTAGAAGCCAAGACGATTCCATGAAGCCTCAATAAACGAGTTTGGTTTTGTCTTTTGTTTTTTTTACGTTCGTTTAAAAGTAACATAGATGTATTTTCCTGCATTTGAGGATATGAAAATAAATCCAAAACTGAGTAAGCATTTTGTACTTTCTTCTCCTTGGCCAAGATGTATTCCTACTGTAGATGGTTTCAGCTGCTCTGGGTCGATGCATCATCAGAGCTACGTGTTATTTACATAACCTGCAGGTTAGTTAGTATTACTAACCTGAACCAGTATGACAGTCAGGGCTCATACTATGCACTTACAGTACATCAGTCTGGATACACACATCAAGGTTGCTTTGAATCCATTTTTAAGTCCATTTAACATTTTTTAATTGTCTTAATTGGAAATACTAAAGCTTTTATGCAGTAGTCACTGCCTGGAAGAAAAAGCTTTAGTAGCTCCTCATTCGTTCCCTGGTAACCACTCAAAATGTTGTGTACCTTATTGTAAAGTGTTACCAAACAGTCCTCTTATTGCCACTTCATCAGCCACTAAAGATAATAGTCTCTATGTAGTCTCGTGTAGTCAGTGTATGTGCTCGTCAGTGAGTACGTGGCTAACTGCATGCCAGCGATGCAGACTCATACTGTCTGCTCAGTATCTGTTTCAGTTTGTGTATGACATTACACTGTGACGTCCGTATGACTACCTACAATTACTGTACATTTATATATTAGTTTATGATGTTTTATGATGCTTCACTGTCACAAACCTGAAAGCCAATCACAGGCTGGCATGCTTTCATGGTTTATGTTAGAAGGGGATGCAAGATGTGATTGATTACAGCTTCTATCACGTCCTATCACTGATATATTCTCTGTCAAGGCAAAGTTTACAGTATAAATGGTGATATGGATAAGTTATTGACCTATAGTCTATATCTGCTATCTTGGTATTGACGAGGATGAGGGTCTGTTTTTGCATAATCTGTCTCCACCCAGCTGTATTACATGGGTGAAGAGGTAATGAGTTAATGATGAAGTCTTACTGTCAACTGGCTTTGAATACACAGTCAAAACAAATATTTCTGCTTTTTCACTCCTTTATAAAGGACGTTTATGCATATTTTGATGTTTTAAGATTATTGTATTATTAAGGCCATTGCACTGCCAAATGTACATCAGTTCCCAATTAATATTATTGTATTAGTATTATTCAAAATCAGATCTGTGTCACTCTAACTGAGTGCTTGCGTGAAGCCGGACTCTTATCAGTGTTGTAAAATAAATGCATACTGCCATTTCTGTAAAACCACCAGTGATTGCTGGGAAGCCAGCGGGCCACTGGCGTCATCTCGGCCATAAAAAAGTCCAAAGCTCAGGGAGATGCAGAAAGGAACAAATAGGTTGGGACTGCAACGCTGCCTGTCCAGTCTTCACAGCCACCACCACCACCTCCAGCACCACCAGCACCACCACCAGCCCTCCCTCAAGCACAAGGTAGGATGACTACATTATTCAGCCTATCTGAGACAACCTAAAGTGTAACTAACATCTTTCAGTTTTGTTTTTCTGCTTTTTCTGAGATGTATTTTTCATGATTTTTACGTCTGATACATTTTAGTAGTAGTATTTGGCGTTGTGGGCATGTTGGATGTATGTACAGTACTGTGCAAAAGTCTTAGACACCCTACATCAGTTTCTCAACTGGTGGGTGAGTGAGTGGTCAATGCAAAAGTACACAGACTTTGAAACTCTTATCAGGAGTAAAGCACATCCCCAACTATCTCATTATCTTCCCCTAATACCTGTTAAGTGAAAACAGTTTGTTTAGTAGATCTACTCAGAGATATTATGTGTGTAGACACAGTTATGCAGTTATGATGTTCATTTCATTCATAGTCACCAGGATCAGCAGCAGTTGTGATGTTCACACTCATCAGTTTATTAATCAGGATCAGGTTGTTATTTTAGAGTAATGTGCTCTGAATGCAGAGAGGAAATATTAGTTTATTGTATGTTAAAAAAGTTATGATGAATACATTTTCTTGGTTTGAATTCTATAAAAGTGGGTTGCAACTTAATGACCACACCAGTTGAGAACCATTGCCCTAGATCATTATTTTTGAAAGCATCTTCGCTTTACGGATTTCTTTTTACATGTGCATGAGATGTTTTCACAGTACTGTACATTATAATGGTTTATTGTATTATCGTCTGTTATCAGCTTCCCCCCCAAAAAACGAAACAAAACTTGAATATCCAAAGAGTCATCTTTTCAGGAGAAAGATTTTTCAATTGATATTCATGGATTACTGACATTTAATACATCATTGTTAACGGTTTTACTAATTGTCACAGGATCATGAAGGAAATTATTCACTCGGCCAATTTTAGTTGCCATTCATAATTGTAAAACAAATACTGAATTCTGGAGCATAATTGTAATGCGCTCTTCATTTGGCAATATTGGCAATAAACTCAAAGCTGTTTATGTTTCACACAGAATATAATGTAATGCATGTAATATATATATATTATTATTTAAATACTCTATTTAATATTCTATTTATATAGGTTTTGTATTAAGTGATTGACAGTCAACAAACTTTACAACTTTTTTGTTTTTTACTTTTCACAGAAACAAAAATGGCAGAGATTGAGATGAAGAGTATTCTGTCAACTAAAACAAGTAGGTTTTTATTATGTTGTTGTTGATGTTTATCATTTATAATTTGCAACCTTTGCTCTGATCATATAATTCTTGAATTCAATCCAAGCTGATATCAAACCTAACTCCTTGTTTATAACAGCTCAGATTGCTGCTGTATCTTTGATTTGACACAAAAAAGCACAATGGCCACATTGAGAGGCTTCTTTCCTTATCTGGAACAATGATCGTCCAACTTTGATTACTTTCTGTGTTTCGCGTGAAGGAAAAGTTAACTCTTCTCTTCCATTCTACATGTTGATTTCTCTGTTGAAAGTCACATTCGTAGTGACTGAGTTAACTGAACATCATCATCTTCCTCTAAATCTCTGCCCTCCCAGGGATGAAAGCCAGGCTGGAGGAGGAGGGCACCACCCAGAGCAGCTCCATCGGGGCAGTACGATGGGTACTGCCTGACGACCGCACCTCAGCACAGCACAGCTCGGCCCCCAGCAGACACGTCAAGATCAGCAGCCAGACCACACACACACAGGTAGATTACACACACACACCACCCAAATCTATGAGTAACTACTACGCATAAGTAAACGCTTAAATATGACCTCGGGATGACGTCTCTTGTGTCTTGCAGCAGCATTCTCGTCAGAACAGTATCAAGGATCTGCACAGCCTCCAGCAGTGTGTCCATTTCATCAAACACTGGAAGGAACAGGTGGACCACGTCTGCAAGGTAGGCCCCCGAGAGAGAGAGAGAAGGAGGGAAGGGAAGAAGGAAGGGAGGACTGAAGGGAGGAAGGAAGGACAGAAATATGAGGAAGACAAGGGTGCTAAAGAGAACAGGAGGAAAACTACAAAGAGGGCGCAGACAGATCAAGGACTTTATTTGGTCTCAGTGCTCTTTCAGATCAGGAGTACGGTGCAAAGAACAAGAGAATAGACTATTTTCCCATAACCTACAACTTCCTTTAATGCAGAGGTTAGCATGAGACTGACCAGTGTAGGAAACAAGGTGACATAACCCATTATGATTGATCATTGTACCTTGTTAAAAGTTAATAGGTACATAGGTAAAGCTTGAACACCCATGATTAGGAGGTTCTGTATTTTTTACGACTGCTTGCAGAGATTGGATAAGCGTTGCTATGGGAAACAATTGATTGGTTGTGCGTCCAGTGAGTGATGACGCAGCTAATTGAGGGGCCGCAGGCTGATAGGACGCATGTTGTAAATGACCTGCTGTCCTGCAACAGAACAGGGAACAGGGAGGGTGGGAGCCAGCGCACGCCGCCGTCACGCCGTGTACCTGATGTTCTCAGAGTTACAGAGCCACAGGAGACGTTTTTACAAGGGGGTCACATAAGAGAGAGAAAATGTGTCCTTTTTTTAGTGAGCTTTAACCCTAAAACTAACCACTGTGAACATCAGCTGATTCTCCAGCTACATAGTGGTGATGGCTACTGTACACACCATATCAATGACATGCTGTTACGTTATCAAGAGCACATGATGCTGACTAACACTGTTGTGTATTGTTGCTGAAGGGCAGCGATGCCCCGGGGGAGGGCAGCAGCAGGAAAGAGGTCCTGAGTTCAGACCGGCGTGCTGAGCGCAGTCTGGAGGAGAGCAGGAAACTCATCCTGCAATGGGCCAGCGAACTCGACCACGTCGACAAGGTGCGTATACATCACGGGATACGTGGCAGGGTGGGAGGGGGGCACAGTGGTTGGAGACGCTGTCCTGTAACTGAAAGGTCACAGGTACAATCCCAACAACTTTAGACGGAATCCACCCCCCAAGACACCCCTCTACATCTCCGGACAATCCATCACCACCACAGACTCTTACAAATTCCTTGGCACCCACATCAGCAACACACTCAAATGGGACATTAACACCAGTCACATAATCAAAAAGGCCAACCAAAGACTATTCCACCTCCGGCAGCTCAAATAATTCAAGGTCAAATGCAATCTCCTCCTCCAGTTTTACACAGATATCCTTGAAAACATCCTCACCTCATCCATAACAGTTTGGTACGGCAATCTAGATAATCTGTCATGCAGTAAACTTCAACGCATAATCAGTAAAGCATCAAAAATCACAGGCACCCCCCTCCCGTCACTAGACTCACTTTACTTCAAACGCACAATCACAAGAGCACAAAAGATAGTTTCTGACCCATCTCACCCAGCTAACCACCTGTTCCAACTGTTGCCCTCTGGCCGGCGCTATAGATCCATATCTACAAAAACAACCCGGTTCAAAAATAGCTTCTTTCCCACTGCCATAAGGTCTCTGGACTCCACTCACCTCTGAAATGTTATTGTGTGTGTGTCTACTGTGTGTATACTGTCTGACCTATGTATCCAT
>CABFOS010130652.1:0-15553 GCA_900660315.1 Diretmoides pauciradiatus | reverse complement strand
CCTGGAAAAGTGCTTGAAAATAAAAAAATCCTAAAAGTTTGGGAAAAGTCATGGAAATTTGTTTCATAAAAATGTCATTTACGTTGAGTTTAAAATAATTCATGTGCTTTTAAAAGAAATGACATAACGTTCAGAATATAATTAATTGATGTTGTTTAAGGTGTTTTGGAATTCTCATTTTTAGTTTAAATACATTTTATCCTCATTTTTCATGCAGACACCGAGACTTCACAAAATGTTTGGTCATGGAAATTTGGTGTAAAGTCATTGAAAAGTCATGGAAAGTCTGAACCCTTGGAGATGTAGTTCTCTGTAGTTCTCTGTAGTTCTCTATTGTTCTCTGTAGTTCTCTATAGTTCTCTGTAGTTCTCTGTAGTTCTCTATAGTTATCTGTAGTTCTCTGTAGTTCTCTATAGTTCTCTGTAGTTCTCTGTAGTTCTCTATAGTTCTCTATAGTTCTCTGTAGTTCTCTGTAGTTCTCTGTAGTTCTCTGTAGTTCTCTATAGTTCTCTGTAGTTCTCTGTAGTTCTCTGTAGTTCTCTATAGCTCTCTGTAGTTCTCTATAGTTCTCTATTGTTGTCTGTAGTTCTCTATTGTTCTCTGTAGTTCTCTATAGTTCTCTGTAGTTCTCTATAGTTCTCTATAGTTCTCTGTAGTTCTCTATTGTTCTCTGTAGTTCTCTATTGTTCTCTGTAGTTCTCTATAGTTCTCTGTAGTTCTCTGTAGTTCTCTATTGTTCTCTGTAGTTCTCTATTGTTCTCTGTAGTTCTCTATAGTTCTCTGTAGTTCTCTCTGTAGTTCTCTATAGTTCTCTGTAGTTCTCTGGATGTTTAAAGCTCTTAGTCACTTTGACTAAAAGCGTCTGATAAATGACTGGAACGTAATGTGATGGTTTTGTTGGCATTTGGTGCATTTTGGTTTTTCTCCTTGCACATTGGTTCCTTAGTTCTTCGTAATGCACCGCAGATCATTGAACTCTGCAGTGGTTTAAGATGCTGGTCATGAGTCATGAGTCATGTGACCCTGCAGCAGTTCCACCCAAACACAGCAGCAGCAGCAGCTTTCAGATCAGAGGAATCAGCTGCTGGTGTTTTGGTTGGAACAGAAACCTGCAGACTCTTGAGTCATGATGGATCACTGCAACACACTGATTTAATACGCTGACCATTATCTCCTTCATCATCATCGTCGTCGTCGTCGTCATCGCCATCATCATCTTTGAAACAGTCCAAGGCACGAACACTAATCTATCTCCATCTTCAGACTCCTGCTGCAAACACTGAACTCATTAAAGCTCAACCTTGAAGCAGATCATGTTCAGACAATCTCATCTCCCTTCCACAAGCTGCCTGACTGTCTGTCCGTCAGTCTGTCCGCCAGTCAGTCAGTCAGTCAGTCAGTCAGTCAGTCAGTCAGTCAGTCAGTCAGTCAGTCTGTCTGTCTGTCTGCCTGTCAGTCTGTATGTCTATCTGCCTGTCTGTCTGTCTGTCTGTCTGTCTGTCTACCTGTCTGGCTGTCTGTCTGTCTGTCTGTCTACCTGTCTATCTACCTGTCTATCTGTCTGTCTGTCTACCTGTCTACCTGTCTATCTGTCTGTCTGTCTGTCTATCTGCCCGTCTGTCTGTCTGTCTACCTGTCTATCTGTTTGTCTGTCCGTGATCAGGGGAACAAAATAGCAGCATTACATTTTCTTCATCATTTGACATCATTAATCAACTGAGAAAACAACTTTATGATAGAAATGAATCAGGTTGATATAGGTGTGGTGTATAGGTTTTGGATAATTCACTCATTTCTAGGGTGTGATAAGAAAATTGACCACTGACTTAAAACTTATTTTTGGATTAGTAAGTGTAATATTGGTGCCGAGACTGAAAATGTAATTCAACGCACTACTCATTACTAGGAAAAATAATGTAACGTGAGGTTAATGGCTGCAATTTTACAAACCTACTGTATATGTGAAACATCACCCAAGACACAACTATAGAACTTTAGTCCAACTGCAAAACATAGCTACTGTCCTTTTCTCCTGCAGTGTTGCATGTAGATGCTTTGGAACTGGTCGTGTTGCAGTGGACAAGTCTTCAAATCCTATTATCAAAGGGTTAAATACTCCAAAATAACGTAGCGTAATCCCGTCATATTTAGGTGAGAGTTATTACAAGAGAGCCTGGATCATCACCACTAGTAGAAAAAAAGGTTGCAAAAGGCAGAATACAACAGAATTGTAAGATTAAACATTTTTTAAAAACAGTTCTGTGAATAGGACTAAACTTTTTTTTAAATATATATGTCTTTTATTGATGTAAAGCACTTTGAGCTGCATGTTGTGTATGAAAGGTGCTATACAAATAAAGGTTATTATTATTATATTAAACTGAAACATTGGACATAGTTGAGACAGAACCCCACATACAAAACATCATATAGGTTATAGCTTTTTATTGTGACACCACATTGGAAAAAAATCAAGTAAATCCAGTTATTCTGTAGTGCTTTGTGTGCAACATTCATTGTTAGTATCCTTGAAAAGTCGAGAACTTGGGGAAAAAATATATTTTCTGCAAGAGCCACACCACCCAGAGGAACCCAGACCCTTATCTACAAGATCGTGTGTATACCCCGGGTTTAGAAATCACTGTCCCAGCAAATATAGAGGGCAAAAACAAAACAAAGCCATATCTATAGTTTCACTTTTATATAAGCCGATTAATGCATCACTGTTAAAAATAACTGTTAAACACATGGCTGAATAAAAATAAAAACCTGTTTCACATTCAAACAAAAGAAAAATAACTTGACATTTTGCTTTGCCTTTCTTTCATTCCTCACATCCTCTCTGAACCAAGGAGAATTTCAAGCCCTGATCACCTCTGCCACTGTCAAACTTAAACAGCTTTTTTTGTGGCAATAATTAAACGCCAATATTCCCAGTGCAGGCATATTTTAAAGATTGACAGAGCTGAGAAAACTTCTACTAGGTTTTGAACACTTTTCTATATTTGCGTAGGATGGCACAAATCCCATGGTTTGAGCATTTCCCTGTTGCATTGGACAACGGCGCAAGGTGGGAGGGGGCACAATAAACTGAGGTAAAGGCTTAACGAACATGGTCTCCTCTGATTAACCATCTTTCAGCTCAAGTCTAACACAATAAGTTCATGCTCAGTCCTTACAGGCAAATGCATATCAAAGGACGCTGAGATGATGGCCGACTTCATCGTGGAAAGCAGTGTGCAGTACAAGAGTGTTTTTTTTTTTCTGATGACGTGCACCACATGAACCAACGTGGGCAAATTACCTTTGCTCATATCTAGACGTAGAATATCTAGACATAGAACTGGGCTTCAGATAAGAGAGTGGAAATGAAAAACACTTAAACCAGGTAAAAAAGTGAATGTTGATAAGCAAAGCACATTATGTGTACAGTACCTGAACAGTGAATACATTGAGTGAACAGTACTTATCTCAAGCAACATTGATTACATTCTTTCACTCAGTCTATTCAGTCTCATAATCTGGTGATTTAACAATCAGGAAAATACTTAATTGTAGAAGACACCTTATCCTCTTGCCACGGTTTGTGTTCTGAAATAGGCTGCTCAGACAGTCACTTGGTGTTGTCAAAAATAAAACAAAAATAAAACATTTTTAAAAACAAAAAGTTCAATTTATTACAGCATGTTTGAAATTCACGCACTCGATTTAAAAATCACACTCCTGAAAACCTGGCTTACCCATGAAAACAAAAAGAAAAGGAAGAAAAAAACAGCTACAGATTTTGTAGAATGTTTTTTCTCCAGCACCATTAATTTTTTGTAAATTTCTATTGACCTTTAAATAATCCTACTGGTAAACCACGTTGCCACAACAAAGAAAAAAAATAGTGTCCCGCTTAAGTAATTATAGGCTTATTTTGGATGACCATTTGCAATGTGATATCGTATTTTCAAATACATAGCTTCAAACTCAAAACCAGAATCTAAACGGCCTCGTTGCTATGTAAAGTGAAACGGTTGTCACAGAAAAATACAAATTGCAATAGAAGCAACGTGTTTGTGTAGAGTCTAGTTGTGCTCAGCGATTCAGACTTCCGCACAATTTAACCAAAGCATCGCTTTTGAGTTGCAGAAGAGATTCTGAAATCCATCAATCAACAAGTGAAATAAATACATGCTACATAAGCAACGGGATGAATAACAGTCAACCTCGGTGTGTTGAGCTTAAGACAACAGTGAATAGGGTCACACTGAAAAAATAGTGCAGATAATTCTTAGCAGTTGTTTCAACCTCCTTGGAGTGCCAGATGGGGGGAGGGGCACATATGACAATACAATGAGTGGCAGAAAGTTTACACAATCACAAAAAAAGCAATTGAAAGTCAATTTGGTTTCCTTTCCTCTGATTGGCAACATACCATGCCACGACCTGGTTTGTCCTGATGCAGTGAATCCCACCCACCTGGTACTCTGAATAGATTAAACCAAACCCAAAGAACTATTTGAAAATTCTACTTGACCTAGGTCTGTTCAACAGAGCTGTACGAATCTCCAACAGGCTAAAATTATGATTTATTGACACCGGGGGAATTGCAGTAGCTTTATTTGTTTGTTTTTGAAGTTGAGAACTGACTCCAGTAAAGAGTAATACTGAACAGGTGAGAGGCTGAACACAGTGTCTGCAGATTCTCCCTAGATGTCGCTGAACGATGTGAGGTAGAGGATCGCACAAGCAGACAGACAGACAGACCCACAAACCAACAGAGTTGCCAGACGTGGGGGCATTGGGGTAGGTGGTGGTTGTAGTGAGGGGGGAGAAAGATGGACACGTCACACCTCTCCAAAATTAGTGTGGCCTGTCTCCTTGGCGTGCTCGCGAGCTTCTTTTTGTCCCACCAGGCCTGTCTGGCACACCATGCAGCGCAGCGCAAAGCGGTTAACGTCCGTAAACTGCCGCTTGCGTCGCGCTTCGTCCGCCAACTCGAGGGCCTGGGCCAGAATCACATCATCTGTGGTGGAGAAGATAGTCTGGGGCGGGGCGTCGGCGCCAGACGTTGCTTTCTGCAGAGGGTCGTAGTGGATGCCGTCGTAGATGAGCAGCACCCGTTTGTGGTAGCCAGCGTCCTCGCCGAAGCGGTCCACCCGCACCGTCTGCGTGTCCACCACACAGATCTCACACTGGTAAAACTTGGACAGGATGGACACCTCGATGGCTCCTCCCCACGTGTCGTCGCGTTTTATCCAAGAGCAGTACTCCTCGTTCGTCTTTCCCAATACCGCCTCGGAGTATGCCGTGGGGTCACTTGACACGATCTGGGCGATGAGGGCTCGCATCTCAGGAGCACAGGCGGGATCATACACGCCACCCTCCACCACATAGGACACGCTGGTGAAGAGGCAGGAGTTGTCGGCTGGGACCACTCGACGTGCCAGTCCTGCAGAAGCTTCCAGGCGTGGTGCCTTATTCACAGTGGAATGATCCTGAGGCTTTGGTTTGTTTTTTTCTTCCTCAACGATGAGAGTGTCTCCTGTAAAGGATGAATCATGTCTTGAGTGGCACACCAATGACAGAACACAGTTCAAGCTCTTCTCAAACAGAGTGAAGAAAAGCATCTATCTTTACAGTCCTTGCAATGGATACAGATATACATAATGATTATAACAGTGGCCATTTGGGAATTCAAACTAATTATAAAATTGTATGTATTGAAAGTTATTAGCTGTGTTTCTATCTATCAATGTGAATGTATGTGAATTTCATGCAAACTTTTGAAACCAAAAAACAAACAAGACAAATTAAGGTTCCATCAGCTAGGTTGAATCACAAATTAATTAGTATTGGGAAAGGTGTTATTGTTCTTTAGTGCTATATAAGATAAGACAGTACTTTATTACTCCCCATGGGGAAATTGTTGGTCCTATTTGATGCTTTCATCTATTCTAATATACTAATTTGCACAAATATCCATTGCACTGTTTCAATTGTAAATAATTCATTCATTAATTCACTCACTCACCCATTTAGTTCTATTTTTATTTTTATTCTCTTATATGTGTGGTTGTCTTAGTCTCTTATTTTTTTATCTAAGTTTACTCGTTTTATTCTATTTTTATATATATATTTTTTCTTCCCTTGTAAATGCTGTCGTTGCACCAAAGTCACCAAAGCAAATTCCTCGTATGTGTAAACTTACTTGGCAATAAAGTCGATTCTGATTCTGATTCTAATTAATGGCCATACAACCAAGATTGGCATCTTATTCATGGGAGTGACCATGGGTATGACTGAGGGGCCATGATGGACAGATATTTCAGGATGTCCAAAGCCACTTGGTAAATATTGTGCAATGAAACTGAACCATTCATCGGGGTGATCATGCCAAGTTCGTCATTATTTATTTGACAAATGTGTTTCTATTGCTAGTGGTTGCATAATTT
Organism: Diretmoides pauciradiatus; assembly: GCA_900660315.1. Classification (NCBI taxonomy): domain Eukaryota; kingdom Metazoa; phylum Chordata; class Actinopteri; order Trachichthyiformes; family Diretmidae; genus Diretmoides; species Diretmoides pauciradiatus. The sequence continues at coordinate 9,113 of CABFOS010130652.1, read as the reverse complement.
CTTTAACGACCAAAACATTTTCAAGTTTGACATTTTGTTGTTTCCAATCCACTTTTCTAATTCAATCATAATTCCCAAAAATACTTAAATGGAAACCCAGCATGAACAATACATAACAAGTAAATGAATGGTGTGAATTTGATCCATGTTGGTTTTACATTTTTGAGTGTGGTGACAGCGTACCTGATTTGATGGGGTAGTCCTTGAGGTGAGCATCTCCATTTCGAAGGTCAAGGCTGGAGGGAGGGTAGCCTACCATAATTTTCTGCACATCACAGGGGATACCAGTCAACTCCTCCACCTTGCTCTTCAGCTCTTGCACACAGGACTGATGAGTCAAGCCTTGCATTATGTGGCTCCCATTTTTGGTCTTACAACGAAGCCGCAACATCCTGTCTGGGAAGATATGCAACAATTGTGAACTAGATTCAAATCCATAGCACTGCAAGTATGTGGTACACTTAGTTGTCCACCAGCACACCCAGGAACATGCAAGCCTTTAATAGTCGATGTTAGAAGAGGATGCTCTCTCTGGTCATCTCCAAAAACATTTTTTTACATTGTGCTTGCACAGAAGGTCCAATGCCAGATTGAAAATTCTAGTAGTCTGTGTCTGAGACTTACTACCTTGATTTTGAGGATGTAATTGAGATTTTGAGCAATTGCCCTTTGCATACATTTGTTTTTTGTATCATCATATCAGAATCTGTTTTTGATTTGTATAGCACCTTGCATACACAACATGCAGCTCAAAGTGCTTTACATCAATAAAGGGCAGATAAGAAACAGATAAAAGGCAGATAAAAAACAACAACAGAAGTTCATATATATAAAAAATACCAGTAGTTCACCGGGAAGTGCAGACAAGAACAAAGTTTAGCGTTAGACAGTCAGATTACTATTACTATTACATGTGTTCAATAGATCTATAACCCAACTACCAGCAGTCTTACAAAAAATGCCATTCAGAATGTATGTATTTTGTTTGAAATGTATCTGTATGATCCTTTCTGTGTTCAAATAAACTTTTTTTGTCGTTTTTAATGTTGTTTTTTATGTTGTTTTTAAATCTAATCTGATTGTGAGATTGGGCTCACTCATGAATGTGCTACTACTGGCGGCAGAACATAAACAAACATGGATGGCATGTTCCCTGGTCCACATAACGCAGAGAACTTTGTTTTTGGCGTATGCGCTGGATGAGCAACTTTCGTTGAAATTAAAGGGTGGGCATTTTTTTTTTATCCAGTTCTTCTATAACCTCCTTGGTTTGGACAGTTATCTTACTGTGTTTCTGGGTAGTTGGCAAGTTACACATTACAACTAGATAAAACCTGCTTGAGGGCTTAAATCAATTCTTTACTACTGTTTATACTTGATTGGTATCTATAATTATACTTAATTTACACATATTTGTGCCAACATGTACATTACTCTGCACTTTACTGCTTTGCACTTCTGGTTAGATGCTGAACTGTATTGTATAATAGTACTTGTACTCTGTGCAATAACAATAAAGTTGAAATGAATCTTAAAAAAAATCTAATTTAAACAGCCTTTGAGGGCGTATTTTGCCTTTCAGATTAGCTGCATTTACACCCAAAATGAGGTCAGCAGTTTGGTGTTTAAGCTCATGCCAGTGTTGTGACAGCTGTCAGCCTAGCTTAGCAATAGCTAACGCTAATTGTTATTTGTTAGCTAGCCTATATTACACAGAACGACAGATATGTCAGGTTCAAAGGGCGTATTTGTCACCTTACCAGTAACATTACAAAGATATCCCACATTTTATCATGTTTAAGGCATGAAGTTTGATAGACTGCTGCTATCTAGCTGCACTGGACATAACAAATAAACTGCTGATCACAACAGTAACGTTAAGAGTAGAAGACCTGACAACGGCCATTTCTTTGTTCAATCATTTAACGTTGAGTTAAGCTAGAAGTTAGCATGTAGGCTAATGCTAGCCCCTCGCCTAGCTCAAAACTTAGCAATGAGCTTTGGTGCCGCTTTTCAAATTCATCGGGAATTCAACGCTGGCTGGGACGCTTAACTTATCAGGCTAATGTATGAAAGAAACATTACTTGCTCGGACAGAGAGACGAGTGTCGCGTATCAGACAAGCTAGTTAGCAACTATTATTAGGTAACGCTAGCTTGCTAACCTGCTAGTTAGCTATGTTAACGTTAGCTTGCTAACCTGCTAGTTAGCTATGTTAACGTTAGCTTGCTAACCTGCTAGTTAGCTATGTTAACGTTAGCTTGCTAACCTGCTAGTTAGCTATGTTAACGTTAGCTTGCTAACCTGCTAGTTAGCTATGTTAACGTTAGCTTGCTAACCTGCTAGTTAGCTATGTTAACGTTAGCTTGCTAACCTGCTAGTTAGCTATGTTAACGTTAGCTTGCTAACCTGCTAGTTAGCTATGTTAACGTTAGCTTGCTAACCTGCTAGTTAGCTATGTTAACGTTTCCCCGAGTCGTCTGTAAGCGTGGTCGTTAACGAACTTTTTATGAATGGCTCTGTGTTCATGGTTAGGTAATCAAACTGGCAGCGTGGCAGGATGATTACAGTTTTGTTTTTAAATAAAATAAAAAATCTTACCTGCGGTGAACTGCAGCTCTGCCTCACACAATAAACATCCAGAGAGTGTGTGCGTCAAGCGTCACCAGGCGTGTCACATGACGTCATGACGTATACACAATCTTTTGTTGCTGTTTTTGTTGCTTCTACAGCAAGTTTGCAAAAGGGATTATCTATTTCTGACTTTAACCACACCTTGCACAGTAAATCCACTAATAGATCTAATCTCCGATATACTACAATAGTCTATTTATCCATGCTTCATTAGGCCAGGGGTTCCCAAACATGTCATGCCCCCCCAAATTGTTGTACTTTAGGCCACAATCCCCAATTTGATAGGGTTTTCTCTCACAGACCATTTGATTAGAATTGTTTTCCTATATATAATTTAGCACGGAACTAGACAACTGTTTATATAATGTGTGGGGCGATAACAGTGAGGAGTATCATTCTCTCACGATCCTATCCTCTAAATAAAAGTAAAATTACACAAGTTCTAGTTTTGCTGCAGGACCCCCTAGAACCCCCTCAAGGACCCAACCCCCGGACTCCACTTTGAGAACTTAAGCAGCAGGGCATCAACGGCTGCTTTCTAGGATAGGGCAGCTTCAGTAGCATCAAGCTTTTCCAGTTTACCTCTTGGGCCAGTTTCCACCCTTTCTCGGTTTTCTTTCTCTCTCTTCAACTAATTGAAGTCTATTAAACAGTTCTCAAGCATGTCACACATTCTCTCAGGGTTATGTGTCACTCAGTTTTTTAATAGTATTTGAGACAATTTTGAATTGAACTGGGGACAATGATATGAATGTCACAAATACATTTGTGGATAACAGAGTTCCTTCCCTTTGGACATCACATGCTGCACTCATTTATGAATGTGTGTTGCCTCCATTTATACAAGGGAAAACACTTTTCTTTGTCACCTTCAAATTCACTTTTGTCATCTGCTAAAAAGGCACAAGTAGACGGCTTAGAGCATTAACTTTCAACAGTCTTCAATTACATTGTCATACAACTTATACTACTGCCAAACAAACATTAAATGAAATCAAACAATCTTGTCAAAAGTGGTTTCAAGACTAACCCCCCCAAAACATTTTACGCTTATGTAAGGAAAGCTGTGGCATACTGTACATAGAGTAATTATTTTGACATATTAGTCAGTATGCTACTATGTTAACACTGATAGACACATTCAACATCATATTGTTTTTGCTGCATAAATGATTAATATTTCTTGAGTATAGATTAACAGTTTAATTTTCGTGTCCATTGCGACAGACAAAAGATTTCAAAGAAAAAACAATGTGCTGCTTTATCGGTTATTGGCATACAATATACATTACAACATACATTAGACATGTTGACAATATGTGTAAAGCGTGTTTCCAAAACAGGATCACCTTCTTTAACCGCGATGTTTTACAGTACATTCTCTCAAATCCTAACCAAAATAAAAGCAAATAATGGCTTAGAAATATACAATATGTTAAACACCACAACTACGGGTTATTCCTACAGTAGAACAGTGGACTTGCCTTCTAAAAATATTTTTTATAGCATCTACATTTTAAAAACACAATGCCAGAACCTCTCAGCAGGTTTCTACATGATACCCTCATTTTATAGTAGATGTCTGATAACATGTTTTTCTATGTGCAATAGTGAAAACATTTATCATAACGTTACTTCCTTGTTTACATTACAGTACATTCAGTGCCACGCCGAGGGGCCAATACTGTAAATATACAGTACATTCCAGCATTTCCTACTAGGGTTAGTTACTTGGTCTGTTAATAATAATTTATTCTATTTGTATAGCGCCTTTCAAGATACCCAAGGTGCTTTACAGTCTGTTGTTTGATTGATTTCTATTGGCACACATGCAAGAGGTGTTTACAGTAATTGTTGCACTATGCCTTCATTCCAGTGTCTCAGCATGCAGGGTGAAAATGAACAGGGAGGTCCAGATAGAAAGGACCAGAAAACCGACTTTGTAACCAGACTTTGTAACAAAAGATATTCTTTGATTTGATCCTACATTTCCTTTCACAATCATTTCACAGAATATGATAAAAACTAATTGTTAACTAGAACATTCCCCTTGGATAATGATAAAAATAGTTTTCCCCCCCACACACACACTGCCATGAGGTGAGAGGCTTTCATCTTGGGTCATTCAGAAGCGGACACAGCCACGAGTTTCTTCGGGGCTGTCAAAGTCGATTCCTTCGCACAGGGGCTCCTGTAAAAAAATAAAAGGTGGTCGATGGTGATAAATGTATGTCTTAAAGCATCAAATCCTAGTCTAGTGGATTAATCACGTTCCAGGCAGCCCAGCGGTCTTAAATTCCTATTTGAAAGATGAAGTCATTATGTGAAGAGTAACACTGGTAACACGGAATAGCCAAATTCATTAAAACTCTTCTTCACCCACACGTCATCCTACGCATAGTAAAATATATAAATGTATACCATTAAAACTATATTATAGCTGCGAGTAACAATTATTTTCATTATCGATTTATCTGTCAATCATTTTCTTGAATAATCGATTAGTTGTTTAGTCCATTAAATGTCAGAAAATGGTGAAAAATGTTGATCTTTATTTCCCAAAGCCCAAGGTGACGTCCTCAAATGTCTTGTTTGGTCCACAACTCAAAACGATTAATCGATTATCAAAATAGTTGGCGATTAATTTAATAAATGACAACTAATTGATTTATCGACTAATCGTTGCAACTCTAAACTATATTAATATAGTTTTAACTCCAAGGAAATGGCCAAAACTCATTCGAGTACATTTCATTTTCTGAAATAACAAAGACTCAATATTCAAACAGCCTGAGATTACCACAATTTAAAGACTTTATTTCCTCAATCAGAAATCTAGCTTAAGGCCTTGCAATAAATACTACCAGCAATAAGTTTGATTGAAGTGGATTTCTTTGATGCAGCCATTCATCAGAAAATACCAAAGTATCAGAGTGAACCATACGAAGAAATTGCTCTTGATAAAGCCACTGCGATAAATCAAAGCAGATGACACATTTCGCTTTATTTCAAAGGCAATGGAAGGTTAGAGCAACCAAAAGATTGAAAGTAATAAAATAGGCTAGTACGGTAATATTGACATTGGTTACGATGAGATGAATAAAATCCTGGAAAAGAAAAGAAAGAGCGCTACAGGGATGTCTCCAAAATACTCACAGGCAACTGCTTCCTATCCGAGGCTGTAAGACAGAGGGTAGGAGGAAGGGAGAAAGAGAGATAGATAGAAATGTGGAGAAGGGCTGAAAGCACTGTACCCACAAGGCAAAGCCAACAAATACTTACACAACACACAACTATGAATATGCATTTCAAAAGTCTGAACTTATTAATCACGTTAGTCATACATGTTGTAGCAAGAAGTTAAACAAATTTGTTAAAACAAATTCCCACAAATTGCTATAACAATTAAGTTTATGAAGCACAAAATTCATTATGTCTTTGGTTTCATAAGGGTTATGTGTTGTTTGAATGCATTTCATATCACATTATGCAACAACATGTAAGATGTTATTGATGTGTATGTGTCTTCTATAACCTGTGTAGGTTGATGGTAGCTCATAAGGGAGTTTTTCCTCAGCAAAGTGTAGACATGCTGTTCTGCATTTTCAGGCTGGAGGCAGCCCAATGGAGGAGCAGAGGCCATGCAAGACAAACAAGCGGATGTTGGGAACAAATATCCACAACATTAAAAACGGGAAGCCACCAATTCAACGAGAACCAGAACATGCCCAGGGAGAAAAAGAGATACTCCAAGTTGTTTTCAACACAGACACTGAATCATCGAGAGGTGAGGCGAGGGAGTGCTAAACATAGGGTGAGGATCGGGGTGGGAGGTGACTTATTAGAGTTAAGGGTGACTGATTTAGAGGGGGAGACAGTAAGTCTGTCACTAACTTGGCTTTGCTGTCCCTCTGGCATCAGAGCCGATGGGGTGGGGGCGAGGGGTAGCCAGGGCCGGTTGCCCGCACTGTAGAGCCTGGGACGCTTGAACTGGTCGTGACTGGACAAGGGAGTGTAACTATTCCGCCGGTGTAAGGGAGCAGGGTCCCTCAGGACTTTACCCTGGTAGGAGATGGGGAAACACCACATGCGTTAAACAAAAAGATCTGGGAACACACAACAACCCATGGGACACCTCCCCGGACACAGCCAGACAAACTATCCTTATTGATCCACAACAACAGATGAGACAACCAACGTCTTTATAAGAGACAGAGGTAATTCCACCACGCAACAAGTACAGGTAAAAGAACAATTATAACCCTATTCACAGGACAGACTAGCACCTGTTCCAATCAAGAAATTTGAATGTCCTAGATTTCAAAAGGAAAGGAACAGTTCAAACACAACTGTGTTTTGTAGAGTATACAGGACCCACCTCCAAGAACGGTTTTAATCATTTATCAAAACCTTTTTAACTTACTTCTTATTCAACAATACATTATTTAGAACTGACACAAATCAAAAATGTTTTATCTTTGAGAAATGCATCTCTCATTAAATAGAAATATCTGAATACCGGTATCTTGTTTGCACACCATTTGGTTATGTTTTCACAAAGTGGTGTCCCACCATATATGAACACATGTATGCTCCTAATACACAGTGTGGATTGTTTTGGTCTTTTAACAACTAGCCAGATAAAGACTAAATTAATATGGTTGTATGTGTTATTGTCACTATTGCTAGTGCTTTAACCTTGAAACAAATATATTAAATTATTAATTAAATTACAAATGATGTAATCTTATTTTAGAAATATAATTTGACTTGGATAAATGATGAAACAAGAGAGTTCTTGGTCGTGGACTCAGGCTTGTGGACCGTACTGTACTGTACAAATAATCCATTGGCACAACTCAGTGACAGGAGGTGACCAGAGCAGAGTGATGGAAATGATTACAGTTCAGACAAGCAAGAAGGTGTGATCAGCCATGGCTTCCATGAAAAGGTAAAAATTACCACATGAACTACTCACTTAAATCAGACATAGCTGGAGCCAGTATGATTCATTAGGGAGGTTAAAGAAAACAGGAACATTCTCAGGTAAGGAAAGTGGTATGAGCAGAGTGGAGCAGGGATGTAGGGAAAGGAGTGAAGGATGCAAAGCCTCATTTAGGGTGTGAAGCATGATTGCATTAGACTAGCAGACAGCAAGGCAGAACCCATTAGACCCATGAGACAAACTGAGATTTGATAGCTGATTAGCTTTGAATATATTACTGTATAAATAAACAATTTTGCATACACAATCAAATTTAAGGCTTTAATTCCACAATGCCAAATGATTTTTTTAGCAAGATCCAGAATGACTTACAAGAGGTCTGTCACGATGTGTGTTCACTGCCTCCACATTAAGATAAAACATTTCCACTTTACAACCTGGAGGAAAAGAAGGAATAAATACAAACGAAACAAATTATGAGTAAAATTAAAACAGTCCTATAACTATATACAATTTTGGTAAAAGACCTACCATATGCAACGGGGGTGAGCTTGAGCACGGTATGGAGCGGACATTTCATGTATGGTAGATCATCTATGGGACAAAGTATAGGAGAATACAATACAATATCTGCTTGTGAGATCCACGTGCATGTGTACTATGTAGATGTCTGATGTATTCTTACCTGCGCTCTTGTCCAGGAAGTATGCCAGCAGACAGCGCATCACAGCCTGGTGACAGATGACCAGCACATTGCCCTGTCTCTCTAACTCCATGATAACCGGCTCCAAGCGCTGAACAAGATCCTGGTAGGACTAGTGAGCCAGAAGAGACACATTGAGCCTCGTAAGAGCTGATAATGTAACAACGACGCATAATATAATTTAAAAAAAGTAATGAAAACTCATATTGTAATAACCGGTCGATAATGTAACAAAATGCTGAGCGAATAATGTAACAACTTTTTGCACATATTGTAATAACTTATTACATTATACATCATTACATTATAAAGCAAGCAAAAATATTTCTGCCCTAATAGTGTAATAATTTTATTTCATTATAGAGTGAGTCAATAATTTATGGATTAACAGGGTAATTGCTTCACTGTAGAGAAAAATTAGAAATCCACTGAAAATCAGTGTTATTGTTTTTCACTTTATAGCTTCATCGAACGACGACCTCGAGCTCTTGCTGGGACGGTTTGCATCCGAGTGTGAAGCGGCTGGGATGAGGATCAGCACCGCCAAGTCCGAGGCCATGGTTCTCAGCCGGAAAAGGGCGGAGTGCTCACTCCGGGTCGGGGAGGAGGTCCTGCCTCAAGTGGAGGAGTTCAAGTATCTCGGGATCTTGTTCACGAGTGAGGGTAGGATGGAGCGTGAGATCGACAGGCGGATCGGGGCGGCGTCTGCAGTGATGCGGTCGCTCAACCGGTCCGTCGTGGTGAAGAGAGAGCTGAGCCAGAAGGCGAAGCTCTCGATTTACCGGTCGATCTACGTTCCAACCCTCACCTATGGTCATGAGCTTTGGGTAG
>CABFOS010130641.1:0-11505 GCA_900660315.1 Diretmoides pauciradiatus | reverse complement strand
ATTTGCTATTGTGCTGTCCCCTTTGCTGCTGTAACAATGCAAATTTCCCTGCTGTGGGATTAACAAAGGATTATCTTATCTTATCTATGTCACATATCATCCCTCCGATCTTTCCTGTCTCTCTCTTTGCTATCGAACTATCGAATGAGAGGAGGGGGGAAAGTGCCATCACCAAATGTTTCAGTGCTCATAGTTTTAATAGTGCTTTTAAGGTAAGAGTCCATTCGAACTGTCAGCGCTTTTCCCGATTCTTTCTTTGCTAAAAGCTCCCCAGATTTTCACAAACCTCCGTTGATTTGGAGTTGTATAAGTGCAACCATTTCATTCAGCCACTTTTTTCAGCAAAGGGGAGTAGGGGGGATTTCCAGTCCATTATATGGTATTCAGCATCAGTCCCAGTGCTGCATAAGGGTCTCACAGCATCCAGAGAGAACCGGCCCCGAGCTGGGCTGTAAACAGAAACACACCCCGTCCCGAAGCTAGAAAGAGATTTACACTTTACACAGAGATTTACACTTTACACCTTTCACATAAGGGAGATACTGCTGGGTAGATCATGTTTGGTTTGAACAAGAGTGAATTTGTGACAAAACCTCAGTGTTCCAATCATCGGCCCAAGTCTCTCCCAGATGACTGGTGGATACTGATGCAGCGACAGAAGAAAGAGACAAACTGTGAAAGTGTTTAGAGTCATGGGGAAGTCAAATGTAAAATGTAAATAGAGGGCTTTCCCTCTGGCAGCCACATTGGAGGTCCTGAGCTCTTTGGCAACAGTGGCAGCGAACGGCAAATTTCATTCAACTTAGGATGTGGCCATCTCAACAGCTTTGAGTAGACATGGTTTATTTCTGTGCTGTTTTCAACTGGCAACTGATCATTTCACTTCTGACATGTTTGATTTTGTGTTTGGATAATGTCAGCTTGTTATCTAGCAAATTCTAGTATCTGTTCAGCTGGATATCATGAGCCAATCTGCAACAAATATCAAATCTGTGTTCTTGTGGAGAAATACAGAGACGTACAGACTCAAATTTACAATTATATTTTATTGATGGTCAAGATTTCTTTTTCACCAGGTCTGCAAAGGTACAAGTCTGTGGTAGGCTGTGCAAACATGCTCAAAACACTACAAAGCCACTGCACTCCCTCCCACCAACAACGCAGTATACAATGACGCAATCATATACAGTATTCAAATACATACATAGAATTCTTCTCATAGATATATTTAGAAAAATATAAAGTCCTAACTTTTAAACTGATAGACAAAAACACTTTTCACAACAAAAACACATTGTTCCACATATGCTATGATGCCCTTATTTGCTGAAAGACAATGTCTTAATGAGCAAAGGAGAATTTGGCTACTTTCAGCTTAGAATGAGCAAAATATATATTGGGCTAATTGCTGCTATAGTACACGTGTTATGCAAGGACACGCCCAACACACCAGCCAGGGTAATGCAATGTGTATGTGAGAGAGAATAGGGAGAAGGTGATTGTGATAGGGATGTGTCTGCGCATACATGTGCATGTGTTGGTGGATGTCCACTGGGAGGATTGTGGGAAGGCGAGCTGGCAGAATGTAGCAGCAGGGAGGAATGGACCTCTCGGCTACTTTATGCAAATTTTAAATTCTAACGCTGTTGTTAATCAATCAGGTGAATAGTGAGTGTCTGATTGATTTGTTCATGAAACTAGTTCTGCCTGTCGTTTGTTCCTCTCGATACAAACACACCCACGAGACGGCCAATAGTATCGGGGTCATTGTGTATGGACATTCACCCTCTGTGTGTGTGTGTGTTTGTGTGTGTGTATGTGTGACATGTGTGTGTGTGTGTGTTTGTGTGTCTGTGCATTAATAATGGAATATATATAGAGGACCATACTGCATAAAGACGCAGTGACGGAAAACCTGCAGCTGAGAGAGAAAAACAGTACATCTCCATTGTGTGTGTGTGTGTGTGTGTGTGTGTGTGTGTGTGTGTGTGTGTGACAGCAATGGGTTTCACACTGCACCCAGTGTTTAATAAACACGATGTCGGGGGATCTCTCCTTAATACAAATATTCCTCAACCACGGGCTACTTAAGGAAACTAACAGGCCTGACCTCAAAGAGAGGCCTCTCCATTAGAATGCGTTGCTGACGTCAAAAGTTGGGCAAAGAATAGGACTGATGTTTTATTTTGAAACAGAGAATTTATGACTGACAACTTCCTTGGCTGTTTTACTGCCTCTGCAGCTATTTGAGCCAAAGTGGAAAGAGTTAACCATGAGTTTTGTTGGGACATGTATATTTCTCCATTGCACTCCATCAGCCTTATCGCTGTGATGGCACGGGGCTCATGACTCTCCAATTATACTTCAATTGAACTTCTTGGAATCTTTTAATGAAATCCTTTAGCAAAAGCAACGGAGATTGGCCATATTGATGCCAAATGTTTTGTATTAAAGCTGCTGATAGTCAATGTTTTATGCCAATATTCAACAATTTTCATGCTGTAAAATTACAAGAAATGTTAAGTATTCAGTGTTTTCCCCCAGAATTTTATTTTTGGCAGGGTGGAAAAGCCTCTGAAACAGCATTTAGACCATGGGACACTCTCCTTTGAAACCCAGAAGAAGAAGAATAGAGGCAAATCAATATATTGGTCTAAACCTGATTAGAGAGAAACCATATGAAAAGTAACAGTCACGTGTCCTTGAGTAACATACTGATTCCCTGACTGCTTGCTCAAGTCAGCCTAGGTGTCAACAATGTATATATGACATGTACATATCAAATCGTCACTGATGAATGAATCATTTAGTCTAAAGTAAGGCATAATATGTGTGTGTGCACCTCCTGCCACTCACTGAAAACGATCAAATATGACGTTTTTATCCTTGCTATTTATTCTTGAACCGAAGTCTTAAGTGAATGAAGGAGATCGTTATGCAGGATCGTTCTCAATGGCTGACATGGCTTGATGGGTTTAAGATAGAATAGGTCCGGACCATCTGTCCAGCTGTAATTGCTTTTCTTCTCAATGTCTTAACAGAAGCGATGCGATGTTACCGTATAACGACGAGAAGAGGAGACTCATAACTTCCTAATTAATACCAGATGCCGCTGCCACGTGGGACCAGACAGGGAGATTCTGGACGTCACTGGAGCAGATGCAAACTGAATATTGGATCTAATGTCCAGCCTAAACTGATTTGCCAAGTATGGTTTGGGAAGTGAGTGGAATTGGAGCTGGCCACCCCAAACAGCAGCGCCAGCAGTCCCAAGCCGCTGATTACCGGTGCACTGACGGAAACAATTGGTAAGGTTAGCTAAGGTATGCAGAGGGCATGTATTATTTGGGTATCATTCCTCGTGTTAGATGGGTCAGAGGTCCGAAGAAACAAACCCATAAGAACTTCAAAAGCTGAGTGAGTTTGTTAAAGCCGTAATGGAGTCTTTAATGCATCGCGTCTCTCTGGTGGGGCTTTGGAGAGGTAAACCGACTGACAGTGCTGTAAATATTAGCACTGGGGAGGTCGGTGTGTGTCGGTGTGTGGTTGCTGATTCTCTCCACCTGCAGATGCATCCCATCACACTTTCAGATTGTAACTATGTTGAATGTCTACAGATGGATAGTGATAGGCAAGACTTTTTAGCAAAGAAAAAACTTCACAAAAGCGAGTCTCCAACAGCATGGACGGATTATCCTGACCCTGGACACAAACTCGCCACGGACCCCTACCTTCACACGCAAATAGTACATGTGTGCCGTCGCTAAGCACACAGGGTTAGACTGTATTAAATATCCTACCTGCAGCATCACATAGCAGCAGAAACCATAAATGCGGGGTATTTTTTGTGTACCGTATTGTAAAGTGTTAGCGTGCGGTCTTTAAATTGAGAGTGAAGTGATGATGCATTTACACATGTGGCACAGCAGCGGTAGCGATTGTTAACACGCTGACTGAGGGATGATGTCAGTAAATTAGAGTAAAATACCGACTTCGCTTATCCCGTGCGAATGTGCTGCACGAAACACAGATGTGGGGGGTCATTTCTAAATCAAAGGAGGTCCCCAGGTAATACTAGTCCCGTGTGAATGGGGCTTTAGCTGGAGTCCCTGCCTGGACCACGGCCCCGGGAAGCGACGAGGGGAAGGGCCCCCATTGGCTCCAGGGCCGTGGACATGTGCCCACTTTGCCCATGCAGTAATCCGTCTATGTCCAACAGCCCTCTTCCAACGCGCCAATGAGGAGTTGTAAACGAAGGCAGAAGAGTATGCACACTTGCCCACTGTACACTACAAACAACACCTTAGTTAAAGTTAAACAAGACATTGAGAGCACACAATGCATCCATAGAGAGAGTGAGGGGTGTGAGGATATAGAGTAGTAGTAGAAGAACACAAAGAGGATCTATTAACAGTCAGCAGCTCCATGGTCCATAGCTGGGGCATCCTAAACCTACTGCCCCCTTCATAGCTCTGGAAATTCATTCGTTGTCTTAGATTTTTTTTAACCATTTCTTAAATGTCATGAGGCAGATGCATGGTCACAGGTTAGTCAGAAGACGGTTCTTTCAGGTTTCCACAGAAATGAACTTTGATGTCTTAGATTAAAGTCCGCAACATGTTCATATCAATAATTGTTACTCTCTACTGCCTTTCCTGGGGAAAAGCATCTGGCACACAAGAACTGATGCGTTTATGTTTCCAGCAGCAACAACAGTCGTTTGTTTGGAATAAAGAGAAGAAGAACCGGGTAGTTAGTATGAGCAGCGATAGCCACCATGACTGAACAGACACCTGCAGAAACTTCATCAACAGAAAAGCACTGGACACACTGTTTGATTGACAGGTGATCTCTGGGAAGTGCAGTGCAGAAACACCACAGCAATGAGCAAAAAAAAAAAAGAATCTCGCAGATTACCACTTTAAGCTTTTCCATGTCTGCGGAACCATCCTCATAGAACAATCCCCCTTCCTCCATTCACAATTTATCTCACACATTTATTTTTTTCATTCTCATAAAGTCCTCTGGAAACTCCTTCGCCCCCCCTCTCTCCACTCTAACCCTTCACACAGCTGAACTGGAGACCTGGACCCAGCCCACCTCTGTGTAGGCCCCCGTTACGTGCCAGTACACTGCCCCCATCAGTTTGGTCCACACCATCTGCACCTCCGGCGTGAAGCATTCTGGGAAATCTTCAGCCATCACCTCCAGCATCACCCCGCTCAGGATCTGGGAGGGCGAGAGGGACATACTGTTTGTGATTAATGTGGAGGTGGTGGAGGAGAGAGAGGGGGAGGGGTTGAGTAGAGATGGATTTAAATGTGGTAGGGACATTAAGAAATTCCTGTCTTCAGTCAGTCATTCACTCACATTCACATTCAGCATTTATAAACACAAAAGAAAATGAATGAAGTGCACGTTCACAAGCAGGTTGTTCAGTCCTTAGCCATGTCACGATGACATGTGTGTAGCATTGCACCATCTTTTTCACACAATGTCACAATCACCACCACTGACAGCAACACTCAAAAGGCACAACACATTTCACCTTTAGTCCCTGTGACAACGGAGAGAGTGCTGACAACAAAACACATCAGCACTAGGTAATGTGCACCTTAAAGGCCTTGCATTTCTATAGCTCATTGTGTTGGTGTATTTTTGCTGTATTTTTGTATCAGTGTGTTTTTCTTATTCCGCGGTTAACTGGCCAAATGTAGACAACATGTGTAACATCACGCCGAGATATCTGCAGCATAGCTACATTGATGTTGAAATCTTTCAGCTATCGACATCAACGGTAAACGTCATGTTTTGGTGCCAGTCCCTCAGAATAAAAGAACAACAGCTTCTTTCTAGACTCATAATTTTGCATTGACCTTTAAAAAACATACAGGGAGAAATACATCAGAATGCAATGCAGCCACAACACACGTTGCGTTTTGAGTAAGGGGCGTGATTCTCACTTTTTCTCGACTGGAATTACTCTTGCTCTCTTGCTTTTCGTATGGTATCTCTATTGCTCTCTCCACCTTCACGTATAACCCACAGCTGAATGCAACAAGTTCACACCTGTTCTCCGGGGGATGACAAAAGGAATTCTGGGAAATGTAAGAAATGATTAACTGAAGTAGAAGTAGAAGAGGCAGGTTGGGGGGAAGTGAATACAACCAAAAAGTCCACTTTGCGAGGTGGCCTGGCTCATCCGAACACAATGCGACCCCTGTGCGTCTAGACCTGCCACTTAATGCAGCCTGGCGTGATCGGATGACCGAGATCGCACTGAAAAGACAGATGTAACCACGACCTGATCTACTCAACTAGAATACACACTCGGCACTTACTTTAAGCCGCCACCAAGTTATGATACTTAACCCAGTTAAGTCTCAAATAGTATTAGTCTTTTAAATTAATTCCCCTCCCTCTCTCTCTCTCAGGGATTAGTATTTGCCCGTCAGCAAATACTATTTGTATTTGTACTGTTTCCTTAAGTCCAGTGTGCTCTCCCGTTGTTCCTAAAGAAACTCTTTGCACAACTTTTTGGAGCGTGAACTCCCTCAATTCTTCCTTTCAAAAGGAAACTCTGCCCCCCCCCCAACATATAGTGTTCACTCATGCGCAAGTAAGCATTACCCAGACAAGACGAATGGAAATTTGCACAGAAACAGTTACAATGAAGGCTAGCAGCTAAGCTGGAAAGATATGTTTTTAGCAGTCATTTGAAGATTCTTACAGAGCCCGCCTCTCTAATATTTTTTTGGGAGGGTGATCCACAGTTTGGGAGCATAGTTTAAAAAGGCTGCATCCCCAATCTTCTTTTGATTGGGATTTTGTACTTCTAACAAACCAGCAGTAGACGACCTGATGGCTCTTGGTGAAATTCTGGGGGGATTCTGTAATGTAGGCCGGTCCTAAGCCACTAAGAGCTTTGTATACTAGTAGAAGATCTTTAAAATCAAGTCTAAAGGACACAGGGAGTCAGTGTAATATAGCTAAAATGTGTGTTAGCTTTTCAGCATCTTTCTGGGTTAGGAACCCTAACCCTAATCCTGGAAATATTTCTAAGATGAAAGAATGTTCCCAAGTCTTGTGAAGTGTTCTTTTTTGGCTTTGGGGCCGACCAAAAGTATTTTTGTCATATCTTCATTCAGTTTTAAGAAATTTGAGTTCATCCAATCATTGATAGCCAATAGCTAAGTAGTGAGGGAGCTTAAGGCATCTGCATGATTTGACTCTACAGAAATGTATAGTTGTGTATCAGCATAGCTATGGAAATTGGCATTATGTTCTCTGGTAATATCAGCTAATGGAAGCATGTATAGTGAGAAAAGCAGGGGACTAAGACAGCTTCCTTTTGCAACACCAGAAGTTAGATCATATTTCTCTGATACATGATCTCCAAGACAGATGAAAAATGTCCTCCCTAGTTCTTAACTAGTTTAGGAAAGTTTTAGCTCTGAAACCTGACTGAAACATCGATAGAATGTTGTTTTCATTTAAAATTTTGTTAGTTTGGTTAGAAACCACTATTTCAAGTACCTTACTTAAAAAGGAAGGTTTGATATGGGCCTGTAGTCACTTAGGACCCCACAGTCCAAATGTGATTTCTTTAACTTTCAGGAAGAAAAAAAAACTTGCAGTCTCCAGTGATGTATTAATGATTTTCAGAGCAGAGTTTGAAACACTATTGAAAACCCTCTTCAAAAAAGTAGTTGGGACAGGGTCAAAAGAGCAAGTGGAAGATTTACTCTCTATTGCGATCTTATTAAGCTCTGCAACAGAAAGTCATATATAATAGTGCAAGAGTTCCTTCCATATGTGTTACCTTGAAGTACATGGGTTCCACCTTGTGTTTGATAGCATGGGCCTTTCCAACCAGGGCCAGCACAGAGGACACCTTCTCTGGGTCATTGAGGTTCTCCACAACGGTGTTGATGGCGTTCATCACCCTGCGGGCATGGTGCCTCAGCTGGCTGCTTCGCTCCATCTCCTCTGGGTCCTCCATGTCCTGGAACTGGCTGAAGTATTGCTTTGCCGATGGGAAGTTCACAAAGAACCTAAGGAGGTGAATAAAAGTTACTTTCGACTACAGAAAAGACAGATGACCTTATCTAATTTTCCATGTCAGTACATACCAAAAAACCAACATATTTAATGTGTTTTAGTGGTAGCATTTGGCCAAGTCAGTGTTCAGCCATTAGAATTGATCCACAACTTGGGCTATTGGGCAGTAAAAATCATACTAATTGAGTTATAAGAACCCATATGTAAAAAAGATGGAGAAAGCCAGAGAAGAAAGATTAGAGGAAAACATTAGGGCTGCTTATTGTTGTTTGGAAAATTTCACAAAGACTGTAAGGAAAATAAAACTCTTAAGAGGGAAGATAAGAGAAGAGCTTGAAGACCAAGAAGTTCACGTCATCATAAGCTGAAAGAAAGTAAAGTTCACCTATCACTGCTGTTATCACTAATTATGTTTAATGAAATATTGCTGGCAATAAACCCAAACAATGCATGATAGCTAATAGATTTAACTAAAACCTATTAGAAGCCACTAATAAAGCAATGGGAAATTCATCTTCACAATTAAGTTTATTTATATAGCAGAGTGAATAAAGTGCTTTACAGAATAGTTAAAAGAGATATCAGAACATAACACATGTCTTAAAACAGGAGGAAGAGAAGGGGAGACACCTCCAGGATCAAGAATAAAAGATGGAATACATAGCTTGTGAAATAAATAAAACATAAAGCAAGGAATAAATGTAAGTGTTGAGGCATGGTTTAAAATGTCCCCAGTTTCTTCAGACCAGGGCATTCCCCAGCGAAGGTGCCCTGGCGGCAAAAGCACGGCCACCTTTAGTACTAAACTGAGTTTGGAACAAGCAGGAGAGCAATGTCTGACAACTTCAGGCTTGGTGTGGGCTCGTGTTGTTAGGATCTGTGTAGGTAGTTGGACCCAAATGCAGGCAGGAGACGGACTCAGGATACAAGGACAAGGGGTTTACTCACAGAAAGATACACGGCAGGAATATACAGGGGAAACGACACACAGAACAGAGAATATACAGAATAGAATACACACAGGTAACATTAACAAAGATCCGACAGAGAACAAAGGAATCACATGGGCCTATATACACAGGGAACTCATCACAAGACGAGACACAGCTGGCAGAGGGGGCAGGTACAGAACAGTGGGAAACACTAGGATAGGCTTACAGAGGGAACAGGAGGGCGTGGCAGACAATCAACAAGGGAAGACTAAACAAGACTTAACACAAGACAGGTGAGTGACAAGACACTGGATACACACAGGGAAGCAGAGGGCGTGGCAGGTAACATTAGGACAAGACAACGAGACAAAGGTGTGTGTGTGGGAAACTAAACTACGCAGAGTGACAGGATAACACAAGACCATGACACGTGTAGAGTAAAAAGGTTGGTGATGTAGCTCAGCACCAGACCACATTAAAGGTTATCCTTTAAAGTTATCAGCAAAATCTAATAGGGGCGTAATGTGGTCCTGATTTTTTAGAATTGGTTAGAAGCCTGGCAGCCAGAGGGAGTTACAGGAGTCTAGACGACATGAGATAAAAACATGGATAACTTTATCAAGGTCTGCAGGGGATAGAGAGGACCTATGACCATCTGCAGAGATGAGGACTGAGCAACCCCAATGGGAACCATGCACGCTTCACAACATTTGACCGGGTTACTCAAGCTTGAAAAATAAGAATCAGCTCAAGAAATGAATACCCCAAGGCTACAAAGTCATTCTGTTTCACATTTCATGGCACTCGTTCCAAGCGTGGCCCGCAGGCTGCGGCCAATCTGCAAAGGATAACCTGAAGGTTGGACTTTAAATGTTGAGCTGTGAGTGCTAATTAGTCTCCTACTACTGAAGCGTTTACTTGGTGAGAGAAAGATACGCTTTGTCTGCCAAGGGTGGATACCCAACATGCATCACTGGCATGCCAAGAGGTCACTGCCAGGAACCGTAACATTCAGTATTGATCAGGAGCCGGGGTGGAAAGAGTGCCAATAAAAACATCCTGCTCAAGTAGATGTTACCACAGCACTTTGACATTTACAGGTGCGGTTTTAAAAGTCAAAGTCAGCCAATCATGCAGACAATCCCAACCAACCCTTCCACCCTAGAAAGCGTTAGCACTGTTGTTGCTCTGTCATTGCTGACTCTTGATTCACGTATACTTCATGTGTCAAATATTTCTTCTCCCCAAAAGACCAACGTTCAAAAGTAAGACTAGGCCAGGTGCAGTAGTTAATTGGCTGTACTGGAGTCAGTCTTGCAGTTGTCCCTTTGATGGTTTAGCTGAGGAAGATGCAGATACATAGCCTTCAGCCCAGAGCATTTCCAAGGTCCACTTCTAACGTGGAAGACAATGGGACAATGACTGATATCTTTGACATCCCTGGACCCTGTTTGAACCGCAAGTGTTTATACTGGGAGTTATTTTAGGGCCATGTAGTAAATCCCATTCTCCAACCACCACGGAAGATGTAAGCAGTGAGAAAGGGAGAGAAAATGTGAATTGTCCTGTGGGATTCTATTAATGAACTTTTGTTTTGATTCAGTGGTTTAGCAATGTACAGATGAAAGTCTCCGGGCAGCTACCCAAAGAAGGCACTGGCGCACACGGATAGTTTAAATTTTCTTTACTTGGTGTAAGGACTAACGTGTCAATACGACTGCATCTTCATCAGAGTCAAACAATGTACGTCAGAGCCCAACTCCACAGTTCACTGTGTGTGTGTGTGTGTGTGTGTGTGTGTCATGGCAATAAGAAAGTTTCCATAAGCTTAGCTCCAGGGCTTTGCAGAGGTTGCCAACGGAGAGATGGATGACATTTCAGGCATTTTCAGCCATGCAAAGCTTTATTGCTAACAAAAGATAAATGCATACATATATATATATATTCAAGTATTCACCTCACCTCTTCAGTCGACCCACTTTGACACTTGTCAGTGCATGATGCAGCTGACTGGATATGCTAGTCCAGGTTTTACCCAGTTTGACTTTGGCCCTGGGCAGCCCTGCTACACTGCATCCACCTTCCCCAGACCCAGTGACATGCTAGTCCCTACCTAACCTGTAGCTTAGCTTTCCCAGCTGTCATTATATGCACTCTTTAAGCATGCCCGGATTAACCATATGGGCAACTCCAAGACCCCAGGGGCACCGAGGAAGAGACATTGAACCCCCCGCCTTGCTCCGGACCAGGAGGCGGACCAGGGCGAGGCCATGCACACTGCACTGGAGGTTTCATGGACCGACGCAAGAGACCCGGAGGCCCGACGGCGGCCGCGCCTAAGTCGTGTGGGCCGTCGACAGGCGCCCCGACGCACACACAGGCGAAGGGACCCTTGGCCGGGAGGTAAGGTAGGCAACAGAGACGAGCCGCGCCCCAGACGGAGGCGGCTACCCGGTAATGATCCTTCCGCAGGTTCACCTATGGAAACCTTGTTACGACTTTTACTTCCTAG
>CABFOS010130625.1:0-13956 GCA_900660315.1 Diretmoides pauciradiatus | reverse complement strand
ATAGCGCTTTTATCCAAAGCGCTTTACAATTTATACACTTCACATTCACCCATTCACTCTCACATTCATACACCGACTGCGGCAGCAACCATGTAAGGCACCAACCTGCTCGTCGGGAGCAGTGAGGGGTTCAGTGTCTTGCTCAAGGACACTTCGACACGCTACCGGGAGGAGCCTCGAACCGGTAACCCTCCGAGTCCCAGGCGACTGCTCTACCAACTGAGCTATTGCCGCCCCTAATACCAGTCAACCAACTGGTCTAGTTCCCTGCTGCACTAATACCAGTCAACCAACTGGTCTAGTTCCCTGCTACACTAATACCAGTTGGTTGACTGGTATTAGTGTAGCAGGGAACTAGACCAGTTGGTTGACTGGTATTAGTGTAGCAGTGAACTAGACCAGTTGGTTGACTGGTATTAGTGTAGCAGGGAACTAGACCAGTTGGTTGACTGGTATTAGTGTAGCAGGTGGTGCTGCATATTGGTCACTGTGGTTGGTCTCTTCTGTCCCATCAGAGAGCTCAGTACCAGGATAAACTGTCCAGACAGCGATACGAGGACCAACTCAGGCAACAGGTGAGAACAGATCCTGACTACTGAAGAAAACAAAAACATTTATTGACTGAAGTGTAGTTCAAATCTGAGGATTTTTCTTTTTTTCTGCAGCAAATCCTGAATGAGGAGAACCTTCGCAAACAGGAGGAGTCCGTACAGAAGCAGGAGGCCATGAGGAAAGGTATCGACTTGGCTCTGCACTTGTAGCACAAACGACAGGATCTTGTAGAAGCTCATTGATCGATGCTTTTGAGCAGAGTTTTATGTACTTGTCTCATGGTGTCTTCAGCCACGATAGAGCATGAGATGGAGCTGAGGAACAAGAACGAGCTTCTACGCGTTGAGGCTGAGGCTAAAGCACGAGGCCGGGTGGAGAGAGAGAACGCCGACATAATCCGCGAGCAGATCCGTCTGAAGGCAGCAGAACACAGGCAGACTGTTCTGGAGTCCATAAAGTAAGATGCACCCATTCCTTCTCTTGCAGTACAGAGTTTCTATGCATGGTTAGATGTAGTTTAGCGATATTTCTGGGTGTCTTTAGGTTTATATACTCGTACACATGGTAGCAGCCAGGCTGGATTACATGTACATTTGCCGTATGTAAGACGACCGAAACATCAGACAGCATGGAAGCATAGTAAGCAAGCGCAGGCACCAACACACCAGTGCATCAGTATAAATAGTCAGCTTTGTATGTTAAGTAATCGGTGCAGGTACATGTGCACATTAACGACACTAAAAAGGCTGCAACTAACGATTATTTTCATTATCAATTAATCTGTGAATAATTTTCTCAATTAATCGATTAGTAGTTTGG
This sequence comes from Diretmoides pauciradiatus, assembly GCA_900660315.1. NCBI lineage: Eukaryota > Metazoa > Chordata > Actinopteri > Trachichthyiformes > Diretmidae > Diretmoides > Diretmoides pauciradiatus. The sequence continues at coordinate 12,585 of CABFOS010130625.1, read as the reverse complement.
TCCATAAAATGTCATAAAATGTTGATCAGTGTTCCCCAAAGCCCACCGTGACGTCCTCAAACGTCTTGTTTTGTCCACAACCCAAAGATATTCAGTTTACTGTCAAAGAGGACTAAAGAAACCAGAAAATACTCATATTTGAGAAGCTGAAATCAGAGAATCTGGACATATTTTCTTAAATCACTCAAAACTAATCAATTATCGAAATAGTTGGCGATTAATTTACCAGTTGACAACTAATCGACTAATCGTTGCAGCTCTAGCTGACTGTACATGTGTGTTTGCTTTTAGGACTGCAGGTGCTGTGTTTGGAGAGGGATTCAGGGCCTTTGTGTCAGACTGGGACAAAGTCACAGCCACGGTGAGACCTCCCTTCCCTTTACAATCACTTTGTTTGTATGAATATGCAACATAATGGTTACTTACAGGGTACGCCACTGAGTTTCACTGATGAAAAGACAGTAAGAATTGCCTAGAGGAATTTTCTGGTCCAAATGAAGCTTATTTTACATGTAAAGGCCCAAACAAATATTATTGTGAGTCAGTCCACTAACTATAATCTGCTCCTTGCAGTGTTGTGTTGGGTCTTTGACTGTTGTGCAATTGTTCCTTCACATCACCAGGTGGCAGGACTGACCCTTTTAGCTGTGGGAGTGTACACAGCCCGGAATGCAACTGCGGTGGCAGGGCGCTACATAGAGGCGAGGCTCGGGAAGCCGTCATTGGTCAGAGAGACGTCCCGCATCACTGTGGGAGAGGCGATCAAGCATCCCATCAAGGTCGCTGTTAGGGATCTGCTTTTAGCTACTGAGAATGTTTTCTTTGACCCTTTTAAAATGTTTTCTAACTCCCTCTCTGTCCCTCCTCCCAGGTGGGAAAGCGTCTGAAGAGCAAACCTCAGGATGCGCTGGAGGGAGTTGTGCTCAGTGTAAGTGGCAGCATTTACAGCTTGTGAGTCTACACCACATTTTAGAAGGGTGTAACAAATATACAGGTTTTCTTTTTAATTTTGTAACCACCTGAAACCGGATGCCTTTTTCTGTCCACGTAGCCTACCCTGGAAGAGCGCGTGCGTGACATCGCAATAGCAACTAGAAACACAAGGCAGAACCACGGCCTTTACAGGAACATTCTCATGTACGGCCCTCCAGGCACCGGGAAAACTCTCTTCGCCAAGGTAACGTCCTGACCAAAAAGATCAATGATATCAGTTTGGATACGTAGGAGGTGATGCTTTGCCTAATTGTGAGGTCTTTCTCTTTGTGTTGAGTAGAAGCTGGCAATGCATTCTGGGATGGACTACGCGATTATGACGGGCGGCGATGTGGCTCCCATGGGCCGCGATGGTGTGACTGCCATGCACAAAGTTTTCGACTGGGCTAACACAAGTCGCCGAGGGTAAGCTACTGAACATGCATAACTAATATAATATATATGGATAGCATTACTGTTCTCATCAATTATGGTGTCATCAGTCATTAAGTAATAATGTCATTAATACATGTCATGTCTCTCACAGACTGCTGCTCTTTGTTGATGAAGCTGATGCATTCCTCCGCAAGAGATCCACTGTAAGTCTGTGTGTGTTTCATTATCCAGTACAGTTGGTCAGTTCCCTTGCATTGCTAGTTCCAACAGTCACTGCACATTTTCCTTGATTTTTTCCCCTTAATTACATAATCTGCTGTTTGTAGGAGAAGATTAGTGAAGACCTTAGAGCCACTTTGAACGCATTCCTGTATCGCACCGGAGAGCAGAGCAACAAGTACGTGTTTATTCCCTTTCTGTAGTGTTTGAGTTGTGAGATGCCCTTTGCTCCGTAGACGTGTATCCTCTACTTTCCAGTCGTACTCCGACTCTGCTTGATTTCTGTTCTTGTCCCGCAGGTTTATGATGGTGCTGGCCAGTAACCAACCAGAGCAGTTTGACTGGGCCATAAATGACCGTATAGATGAAATTGTGAATTTTGCTCTGCCTGGTCCAGACGAGAGGGAGAGGCTGGTGCGACTGTACTTTGACAGATATGTACTAGAGCCAGCCACTGGAGGGAGGCAGTGAGTAGTGCACACACACACACACACACACACACACACACACACACACCGAGCTGTATGGGGGGGGCATTCATTCAAGCCTCTGCACATTGAAATGCCTACGTAGTATTCAAGTAATTAGCTTCACTTGCACACACTTTAAAGGATAAATGTGTGTGTGTGCGCAACGTAGCAAACACACACAGCACGCACACACTTTTCACCCACCCACATTTCAAGATTTTGCGGGGACTTTTGAGATTTGCCTGTGTGATTGTTATAGCTGTAGGCCTGTGCCAGGACCAGGATTAGATCTAGGCTCTTTGAGGTGGAGGCCAGAAACAACCTGCTGGGCATGTGGAGCTCAGCCAGCCACGCTGAGGCAATAATTACCAAGGACTTAGAGGCTGGTCGGTAGGGGTGACCCACCCAGGACAGAAGGCACTGAGCTGTAAAAACACAACCTGGTGTCCAGTCTAGAAAAAACGCAAACACGCAAGAACCTTGTTCACTTTCTCCCTCTCTCTCTCTCTCTCTCTCTTTGTCTTCTCTGTGTGTGTCCTTCTGCAGGAGGATGAAGCTGGCGCAGTTTGACTATGGTCAGAAGTGCTCTGACATAGCAAAACGCACTGAAGGCATGTCAGGCAGAGAGATTTCCAAACTGGGTGTGGCCTGGCAGGTATGTTCCCTGTATCCATCATTGGTCATTTTGTAGAATTCCTGTATTCAAAAAGGAAATTATTGTACTGTAGCATATGTGTAAATATTAGTTACATGATCATGGGTATCAGAATATTAGATTTTCATTAACTAAATTAATGTGTGGGCTGTGTTTTATGTTTTTGTAGGCGGCAGCATATTCCTCTGAGGACGGGATCCTGACAGAGGCTATGATTGATGCTCGGGTTGATGACGCTGTCAAGCAGCATCTTCAGAAGATGGACTGGCTGCATGGAGAGGAGGCTGAAGGCAAGAGCGCTCCACCTCCACAGGCTGGGGCAGCAGGCATTGCTAGCAAAATGGGCTTTGATCTGCCACTCGGCGAGGCACCCCAGGCTCAGGAGGTGATTGCTGCTGTCCTTGAGACAAACATAAAGCAAGAAGGTGAAAGTATACAGGTGACAACACCGCCTCCTTCAGACAGTGACCCATCAGCAGAGGGCAAAAGTGCCATCCCAGTCAATGGGCAGGTTTGTGAAGATGCTGTGACCACAACACAGACTTCAGGCCAAACTGCTGCTTCCACCCCCAGTGAGGGCGGGACGGAAAAGGGCAAGACTGAACCGTCTCCTCCAAAAGATGTTTGAGATTTAGGGTTTTATTGGTGGGGCCGCAGGAAATAAAAAGATTAGTGTGCTGCTCCCTTTTCCTTAGTAGTGTCATTGTATGTCCACATGTCTGACTGTCTCTATGTGGGTGGGGTCTGAGGCATGGGGGAGAAATACGGTAATATTTAATAACACAAATAACACACCTGAGACGAGCTCATTCTAATATATGTAAAGACTGTAAAAAAAATGTACTTTACATGGAGATCATGTCTGTAATTATATACATGTTATGCAGTGGGAATTCTCTGTTGAAATGATTAAATGGGTATGATTGTTTGTTTTTTAAAACAGTAAATGTTCCCATATTTCTTACAAACTTGATTTTTGTGGTAAATCATTTGTTATATGACAATACAGAATCTCTTGGAGTAGAGTTTAAGTCAACTAGCTAATCAGAGATGAAATCACAATCTCTCTTGGAAAATTACATTTGACTGTCAACAAAATAAGTGTCTATTCATGTCTCCAACCCCCACCCCAAAAAAATCTACTAGCAGTTAAAATGGTCATGCAATTTAGTTCACCAACAATCTGTGTTCTCCTGTGTTGTTGCAGCTGTAGGAAAAAAAATCTTAAATGAAAAAAGGTGGTGTATTTATAGACAAATCCTGGCAACGCCACCAAATCCACTGTCAAGCTGTATTCAAATATATGGACAGTGGAGTGCAGTGTAATGGTGGAGGTGCGGGCAGAGGGTCAGAATTGGATGAGGCAGCAATCCAGTCCCCAGAGAGCCTTTCCTATGGAAATGCACTTGGGATTTCAATATTTTACAGTAATGGCTGATAGCTTGAGACAGCCCATCACTTTTACAAAGCCAAGTCAAGGGCAGCAGGCTGTCCCTAGTGTATGATTGGCTACATAATAAAACCCTGTCACTGTCATACATCACAGGATGCCTTCAAGTGCTGTCATGTATGAGTTCAGTGCACAAAAACAAACCCAACAAAATGGTAATTACGCTTAGGAAAGTCCCAATTTTTATGATATCCAAGTTTTAAGTCCAGAGGAGAAATGTCAATTAATAGCTAATAACATTATTAAAACATCAATTACATATTAAAGCACAAAATAGCTATGTGCTGCTACAGTTAAAAAATAAACAAGACAGGAAAAAATTGTTACAGCATCCATTTGTTATTTCTGACCAAAAGCACTTGAATGCGTGACATCACATGATGTAATCACAATATCCGCACTCCCAAGTAGGAACTTATATCAGAAACCTGGAGGTGACGTGGACGCCTTTTGACCTTCTGTGATAGAAAGTCAGTTCCTACAGCCCAGAATGATTCTTGACAGTCCAGTCTGACCTTGAACAGTCTGTTTAGCTGCACTCATGTTTCCAGCCTGGTTGACCAGAATTGCTAGACGGGCTGAATGTTCTTTTCAGGCATGTGTTCATTAGGCACAAAACAGGAGAGAACAAACACATCATCATAACCATATCACAGTAAATGCTGAATTTGATCCACATCTTGTTCTTTTAAGTGTCACATGCTTTGGTGGCCATTGTGGTACAGTTTTTGCTTGATGTGCACCATATTCCCACTGGAGTCCTCCATCTGTTTTAGGTGCACCCGTCTGCACAAGTCCTTAAAGTTACAGAATCTCGGAACCCAAGACCAGAAATCCACATCTGGAGGGAAAGACAAGCAAAAGGAGTTGGTGAAAGGCAAATCAGCAAACATGCATGAAAGATAGAAGACAAGCTATTTTAATTATCCAGTTATTAGTCAATCATGTTTGGATTTTAAATGATGGTGTGTGTGTGTGTCCACAGATGGAAATGGATTTTGATCAGTTCTTCTAGTAACATGTATACTGTAACAGAAAAGGCAGTGGCACTTAAAAGCGATACCATAATAACCACAATAACCTAAATATCTAATGCTCGGACATGTTAACACATCTCCACGTACCTCTCGACTTTCCCCACATGCACGTTAGTCTCAGTACGTAAACCCAAATCTCCCTCTCTTGCCCAGTAAACAGCCCATTGACTCACTGTGGAGCTGGTTTGCCCTCCAGACTCTGAGAGCAGAGTGCAGCAGCCCATCCAGCCATAGCAAGGACCAGCTGATGCAGAGGCCCAGGAGCAGCCCGAGTATCAAGTCCATCTCCTGCTTGGTCACGCTGTTGCTCGCAAAGTAGTTCTCTGTGGAATCCACCGTGGACTGATCCCCGTCGTACGGAAGAACGTGATAAACATGATGCCTGCAGCAGATAGAGGGGTAGTGGATAAGAAAAGTAAACAATGAAATTCAAATTGTATGGTGCTGTAAGATGCTCTGGATAAAAGCATCTACCAAATGACACATAGTATTATTAGATCAAACAGCACTGATGGAGGGCAGGGCAGGAAGTACATCCACACTTCTGCACCCTGTGGGCTTCATCTGGTTCCTTGGGTGGCATGCTGATGCTGCCACTCCACATAACGCTGATGTATAACTACAATCTTAGTGATTTCCATGTTCCAGGTGAAGGAGGTCCATGCTCATCAGAACACAACATGCTCATCAAATATTGTTGACTCTACACTCCATCCATTGCTTCACCACACGGTCTGGTGTGAACATCTTGGTGCACCAGCCCCCAAACCCCCCTGATGATCTCGACGACGTGAAGTTAAAGAGTGGTGGATCTATGCAACAGTTGTTTTGGCATAATAACAATAACACAATAATGTGAATTCAGATGCATGAGCCAATACAAATGCAATACTTTGCTGGCACCGTCGACCATCCATTAACAACAGAGGCGTCTTCCAGTTGGTGTAACATCCTTCACTACGTCTCACACTGAACCTTCACACAGCATCTCTTACCTTCCACAGCTGCAGGCGCAGACTCGGTCTTCCCCACGTACAAACGGTAGGATGTAGTTGTGGAAGCGGACCAGTAGCGCGTTCATGTCCAGTAGGCAAGTTACAGTCTGCAAAAACAACCACAGAAGTCAACTATAGGACACAACCGGAGACAGCGGGGGGGGGTGATGGAGATGCAGGTCAGAGCATATTGAGAGAAAATGCATGCGCCTCAATGTAGAATAGATGGAGCCTCAGCTGCCGTCGAGTGTAACTAAGGTGCATTAAGCACAGATGCGAGTGTTGCCTCTGACATCAGCTCTTACCAGCACAAACGATGACGCTAAAATCACGAAGATCATGGTGGCTGAAGGACCGGGAACTATATATTCAATCAACACGCGCGGTCTTCCGCTCCAGACGAGACGAGGAGACGCTCCGGAGTCTCCAGCCATCCATCCCCACACACCCCACCCCACCTGAGGGCAGCGCACCTCCAGCGCACGACCCGGATCCCGTCAGGAGGGACTCGGTACAGTAATGCATTGCGCTCACAGCAGGTAACGAATTACTATTTCCTGCTCAGTTACCAGTCGGAGAAAAGTCGTCACCTTCTCTTTTTTCTCTCTCTCCACCCAACCACCTATCAGATTGAAGCTCTGTTATCTAAAAACTATACCGCATCCCGTCCACATCCTCACACAAGCTTGGATTTGAGAATGAAAAATAAAATACTCCCACTACTTTGATTGCATCGGGCATAATGATATTGGCTTCCGTGGTAATTAATGTAACGGATTACTGCGCCCCCAGGGATGAGAAGCCGCTCTCTCTCTCGTAAGGAAATATACAGACACTCCCTGTCAATTGTTTCACCCAGTCAGGCGTAAAGCTTTATTTAGCACAACCCCACACAGTCTTTACATATGAGATCCACCAGTGAAACACCAGCTGGAGAAGAGCAGCGGAGAAGACATGGTGGATCTTTTTCCTCTCTTAACACTGCCCTGTTTCAACATCTCACAAATGAAGCTGTTGATCTGTATGCTCACATTTTCCTGCGAAGGACTTTGTAATATAATGTAATATAATGCTGTAATAAATCAGAGACTAATGACCGGGTAGTCCAGACAGTTCTCAGTAGCCTAAGTGGCAAATTAATGTAATGGGATGGTAATAGTGCAGTGCTTCAGTAACAATGTCCATCTGCAACGTTACATTAATGCCCCAAGTATGAAACAACCTTGAACTGTAAAATACAAAGACTTAAAATAAATAAACGAGTCATGAAATGTTTCTTAAGAGACGTTTGTTTCATTAGTGGATTCATATGTACATACAGAATTTCAGGCACTCTGGACTGAGCTTTGCAGTTTGCAAATAATTACCATGATTCAATTCTTTAACATTTACAAAAGAAAAAATACTATGCCCTGAAAGATAGCAAATCTCAGTTTAAATATGAATAAACACAGTATAATGGAAAACAAAAGTGGGGGAGAGCCTTAAGGTCTCGGTTATCAGCCCCCAAGTTAAATTATCCTGACTAATCTACAACACACATTCACCTCAGACACATCTCCTCTCTGATCCCAATAAACACATTTACACCATCCCCAATCAGGAATAAAAATGGGACATTTCATACTTGAAACGTCTGGGGAAGGGAGGGGGAGAAACTCAATCAGCATCAATATGCAATACTTAACAAAAATCAAAGGGACTTGAGGAGTCATTTGACCAAGGGGACTTGCTCTCCCTGAGGAGACATGGTTGAGTGGTTTCACTGGACTGGGATGGAGGGAGGACCTTGGCCTGACCTTGATCCAGAGTAAAGGCAGAGCGAAAGCAGTGAGCCTGTCCTCTGCATGGAGGAAAACCCCATCACCATTTGTCCAACAGCAATTTCATAGGTCCTGACCAAAAGCTGTGTGTGTGTGTGTGTGTGTATATATAAATATATATGTGTGTCCCCGTGCAGGCACACAATGTGTACTATGTTAGTGTAGATGATTGAGGAGGATGGAAGTGTGTGCGTGTATCAATATACTAATGTTTGTTTGCTTGTGGTCTGGGGGTATGTTTTATTGACTGGGGTATCAGTAGAAGCAGACAGTGTGGAGAAAAGGCCTGTTGCTCTTATCCTCAAACTCCTGTAGCAGCTCATCAATTTCATTCTCCATGTCATCGGTGTGCTGGATCTGAGGGGAGGAGGAAAGGCCGTTACACACCACTTGGAGGCACAAATGGGTGATTTGTGTAGCTGACAACACGTTTCTACACATTTCTGTGCACCTACAGCACTCATTACTGTATAATTTATACAGATGTATACATCTTAATAAATAAATGATACTTTTACACCCAATGGTGTATTACTGCCATTTTATAAAAGCATTACGCTCCTCAGCACATCGCTTTGCCTTCATGTAGTGTCTTACAACACCTCTTAGCTTAATTATATTGCGTTCAAGAGTGACTGTACAACAGCATGGGATCCGCCGGCAGACACTCACACACTGACACAGCTCACAGATAAGGAAGGCCCCCAGTGTGGCTTCCTCGTGGTTGTCCTGGATGTCTACGTTGATGACGTGCACTGGCTGTAAAGTCTCCTGCTCTCTGGAGCTAAGATCTGTGGAGCACAACAGATGAGAAAGTCAGACCACGATCAGATGTTGAGCAGCACAAGGGTCCTGCATACAATGAGTCGCTGCACGAATTTCCACTTATTCATCAAGTCTTCATTTTTCTCTGTGTACATTGAAGTAACCAACATCTTAGGTTGTTTGGGACCGCAACATACTACATTCCATGTGTCCAGACCAGTGACTGAACTAGAGTGGAGCTCTTCTGCAGGAGCAATGACAATTCCTGTTTTCCAAATCCTGACACACATACCCCTTTTCATGAGACACACGGGAGTCCTTTACACACTAATACATGCCATTGTTACATGTTTGCACTGGATAGGAAAGCCTCACCCTCCAGCACTTGGTCGTAAACCCTCTCTTCACAGGTGATGACCAGGTCAAATGGGTCCTTGCAGCTCTGAAAGCGCTCTGGTCTTGTTTTGATGCGCTTGTTGCGGTCCAGCATGTGCAGGATCCCATTCTGTGTGTATCTGAAGAGTGGGGAGGTTAAGGAACACAGCAGGAGGGAGAAAAACTACGCAAGGCAGCACAACAACCCCTTCACACTTTAAGAATCAGGACATCACTCATCCTACCCCGGGGCAGGAGAAAGCATGAGCACACCCAGTAAAATGTCAATGTGTGTGGTGTCTCAAACAAAGGAACCCATATAGCTTGTCCCTTGTGGGGCGCCTTCTCAGAAAAATCATTGCGCAATGGCAGATCAACAGCAATAAACGGTGAGTCAGTGGTCAGTGTGGGCGCATTACAAAAACCACAGTGCCCTCTAGTGGTGTCTCAAAAGACCCCTATTCATTCGTGAGTCAGCTGGAAAAGGGTGAAGGGACGGTAATACCTGGTGATATTCAGGATACTTGTAAACGTCTGGACAACCTACCAATCCAATACACAAGTTATACGATTATAACTTACATGCTAGTTTGATACCAGAGCGCCGACACATACATCCTTCAATCAGTTAGTTTCCACAACAGATCATTTGCAAAGTTATTAATGATCCTAAACCCTTCAGGTTTCCCCGAAAACGTGTTACTGCTCCATTATGTCACTGTACAGCCATCTTGGGTGGCAAACAAGTTAATATCATTAACTAGTGTTCACAGTAAAACAGCTACTGCTGTTTATGGCAATGTACCATAATGGTAAGAAATCCATGCAAAACCATGAGAATACTACAAAAACAGAGTTTATGGAAGGTTGTGAATATGTACAGAGGATGCCCACTATTTCACCTGCAATTACAATACCTTCATCAGAAGACAGGTTGTTTGCAATTTCTCTTTCACATGGTACCTTTGTTTACAAAAGAATAAACAGTTAACGATTTGGGAACTTGATATTTAGCCAACATATTTAGTAATACATATGGACACACATGTACTTAAAATCCCTGCATGTGAGTTACCCATCGATGCACTCCCGTCTGCCGTGCTGCTCCAACACCATCACACTTGCATGAACTCACACAATGAAGGAAATATCTTATCAAGACATATAAGTGGGCTGTGTTTACTTATCTGGCTTCAACTCTGTGTGTATGTGTGTGTGTGTGTGTGTGGAGAGAGAGAGAAAGTGTGGAGGGGATACAGTTCCTTGTCCTTGCGGACCAGGTCGTTGTACATCTGTTCATATGTTGTTTTGAAGTCATACACATTTGGCTTATCCGGGGCAGGACCGGGTAGCTTCACATGAGACCCCGTCCCAAATGAACGCACATCAAATCCACGTTTGCTGCAAAGAGGAAGGGACAAGAAAGTCAATTGCATGAAATGTCTGGCAAATAGATTCAAGTGTAGCACACATCAGCCTCCTTCAATCTCTGAATTAACCTACAAAATCAACATTTCTAAGATTTCCCTCAGAGAGCAACATGTCCCTGCACATATTGAAGCGTAGATGTTTATAACTAGTCAGTTGCTGTCATGCATTGGTGTCCCTAGAGAACCCTAGAGCTTCACATAACAGGTATCAGGTTTTTTATTTCAGCTGACCACCAATCAGCTTGAGCTTGACCCGTTAACAATGTCCATCTTAAAATAAAAGGTACAGGTGCAGTTGCCAGCAACAGACAGGACACATTTCCACTTCAGTCCTTTCAACCAGCATTTTGTCCAATAATATGAACTGGGCAGCTACTGGGATTTAATACAAAGTGTGCAATGTCTGGACCACACCTGCACTTCCCTGAGAACCACTAGGTTTAGCTACACAAGTCCCTGGTGGTGTGGTGGATGAGAGGGCTGTTCTAGGTACAAGCCTCCCAGTGTTGCACAGCTGAACTTCCTCCTTCCGGAATCATTTCTACAGGGGGCGCTGCTGTTGTCAAGAGTGCAATTCAAAAAAAAACTAGAAAATAACTTCGGCTGCTATTCTTGAACATCTGTATTTGTTTGAAAGGAACATAAACCAATGACCATGAAACAATAAAACCTAGTCCAGCGTAAAAGAAAAAGAAAAAAAGTGCGCTACAGCCCCTGAAATAACGATCAGAGGCGCCGGTCCATTGTTGGAGCTGAGGCCCGACGAAGTGCCACCCAGCCATGTCGGCGTGGCGTGGGAAAGGGGGTGAAAACGGCGTGGAAGCATACAGATTGGTTCACTTCACGGTACAGCATAGTGGCGGGTTTGTCGTCTTCTTCTCGGCGGCTCGTTTTTACCTGAGGATATTGTGCGCTTCCATACTGCGGTTCTGGTTGCTCGAGCACACAACCGCCACACGCAGCGGGTGGCTCGGCATCGCGACTCTTCGGTAGAAACTAGTATTAACTCTAGTAACCGTAGTTGTTTGGTGATATATATAGGTAGAAACAAAAAGAAACAAAGAAACCCCCTAGGCGGAACTGAACAAACCAAACCCAGTGTGAGTGGACGACGACCAACCTCCCAACTGTCAGAGAAGGAAGTTAAGATGGCGGAGGCGAGCGAGAGCCGTTCCTAGTGTGGCTTTAAGCGGTGACGTCACGGGGGCGGAGCTTCTCACGTGGCGGCGCAGGAATGTAGCGACAAACAAACAAACAAATAAACAAATAAACAAACAAACAAGCTTATTTAGCCCTTGCTGCTTTGTATGCATTCTATATGTAGGCTACTTGTGTTTTTTATTATTGTTTCTATTGATTAAAAAGCTTGATCAATAAAAAAAAAATCAAAATGACAAGCCTGTAAAAAGTAGGCCACATTTTTAGTCATGTCATTCCTTATTAGTCTCAATTTAGATTCACTTTGTGATGTAACAATCCCTTGTATCATTATCCAGGGTGAACAGTCATACAGAAACCCAATTCAGGTCTCGAAATAATGATACTGACCCACATGATGTCCTGACCCACATGATGTATTGACCCACAAATGGTTATTGTAAAGACATCAGGCGATGCCCTCCTGAATCTGTTATTCATAGATATTATTTTTGCTGTAATATAGTAATAGATATATACCTGTATAGATATTATTCTTAGATATTATACTTGCTGTAATATAGTAATAGATAATACTTGCATAGATATTGGGTGTAAAATATAATGTTTTATATAATATATTTGGTATAAAATTAGTATGCATATAGATACATATGGCACATATAATTGATATAGATTGATGTATATGTAATAGATGTCTGTATGAATAGGTGTGTGTGTGTGTGTGTGTGTGTGGGTATTATGTATATACCAGCATATATGTGTGTGTGTGTGTATATATATATATATATATATCAAAGGGGTAGGAATCTATAAGTTTAAACTTCTTCCTGCTCCTTT
>CABFOS010130620.1:0-10859 GCA_900660315.1 Diretmoides pauciradiatus | reverse complement strand
CCAACTCAATGTCTCATGCCTGTCATGTACATATTTGATCACATCTTATGTACCGCCACGCGCCCTCAGATCTCAGGGCGCTGGCTACCTGTCTGTCCCAGCAGCTAAAAAGAAAACTGCAGGTAACAGAGGAGAGCTTTTTCTTACCGGGCTCCCTATCTCTGGAACAGCCTGCCTCTCTGATTGAAGCAGGCAGGCTGTTCCAGAGATAGGGAGCCCGGTAAGAAAAAGCTCTGTTACCTGCAGTTTTCTTTTTAGCTGCTGGGACAGACAGGTAGCCAGCGCCCTGAGATCTGAGGGCGCGTGGCGGTACATAAGGTGTGATCAAATCTGATAAGTAAGACGGTGCCATCCCATGTAATGATTTATATGTAAGTAGGAGCACCTTAAAATCACACCTAGCCTGAATTGGAAGCCAGTGTAGTGAGACTAGGATAGGCGTTATGTGGTCGAACTTTTTAGTATTTGTCAGGATTCTGGCAGCAGCATTCTGGACCAATTGTAACTTTTTAGTACGTCCGGAAGGTAAACCTGAAAAGAGGACATTACAGTAATCAATTGACTTAATTGATTACTGAGATTGTCTTCGGTACTTGGCCTGCGGCCTCGTACCTACGACCGAATCACAGCCATGACGATATTACAGTACAACATCACTCCCTCTCGTGTGCTATTGCTTAATTGTCACTTATTGCCATAGCAACATTAAATATTTGCGTATGGGCTGATGGAATGTGAATAGAGTGCAGCATCAAGCTGCATTGTAAATACAGATAAGATCCTGTGTATTTAGCACAGTATGCATGGTTTTAATAGTTACAGTAGTACACCTATAGAAAATAATGTTTAATTTGTAATAGGCAATCTTTGGGTTCAATTATTGTTTTCTATAAAAAATATACTAGTCATAAGAATTGTAGATCAGAGAATGAGTACTTACATACTTTATTATGTAAGCCTATTTTATGTTCATTGGAATTGTGATAGTTTATTGATTTTAAATGGAATCATTTAGAGAATGTATTTTGCCTGGATCCAGACCTTTGAATCCACCCACTCCACCGTGTTGACTGCTTCTGTCTGATATCAGGCAAGAATGTATTGTTATTTTGGGATACAGTGATTTTGATACAATACTATGATTGTTGCCATATATTGTAAATTGTTTATAGTCAGATAGGTTGGCAGTTACACCCATCTATCAAGCCACTGTTTGTTTTCAGAATAAAATAAGTAAAATGAATAAATCATCTGAGGCAGTTTTGTGCAAGACCATTTGGTCTGATGCCGTTTGATAGGAGACCTGAGACATGACAACTTTTGCCCAGGAACGATGCTGTTTACTCTAAGGTCTGAGGATGTCCTATTATGGACACTGTACATGTTACAGTACAGTGTGTTGAATGTACCATTCAGGCTACGAAACAAAATTCCAGTGTTTGGCGGAGGGTTACACCATTGGTCAAGAGGAGGGAGAGGGAGAGTATATACGGTTCAGCCACCTACTACAGGTAGGTGTGGTCTTTTTTTCAGAGTGCCAGACAAAGGAAACATGTCAGTGAGTGCCAAGATAATAACAATAAACATTGTGGAGAGACTTATGATGACATTGCTGTATTATCTGCACTCAAATGCATTAGCTCAGCATATTCGAAGATGTACTGTATGTGTTGGGGGATGTCCCAATGATTTGGAATCACAGTAACGCTAACAAAACAAACCTACCACAGCTAACTAACAGCGTCAGTGTATTTATCAAGGTCATCATTTTTTATGTCATTGAGTTATTGATTCGTTGATTTGTTGCTCTTAAGTGTTTTGGAGGCGGACACTGTCATCTGATTCAAGTCACTCTGAGAGGCACTATTCAGTTATTACCACCAGACATATGCTAATGTCAGCCTCATACCCTCGTCTTTTAAAGTTTGGGTGTAGGGCAATTAAACAGAGTATGTCTGCTAAGCATCCTTTGCCCATCATGTAATTAAACATAAAAGGGGCATTAAACCTTGATGGGTTTTTTTCTTTCCCAGTTTTGAAGAGTAAGGAGATTTTTTCAGACAACAGAGGCTTGCATCTTTTGCTGTATGCGAGGATGCGATTGGCTGTCACAGGTTGTTCAAGGGTATAAATGGCGTCTGTCTCAGAGATGAAGCACATCATTTTCAAACATCTTCAGCTGCTCTTGTCACCAGGAAAAGGGTGAGATGGAATTTAATAAGGAAACTGATTACATTTGCTTTATTGTTAGAAATATGCTCTTGGAAATAGGTCTTGTAGATAATCATGTTTGTTTCATAGATGTTGTATTTACCCTTCATGTAACCAAGGAGATCAAAAACAAATTCTTAGTTATAATGCATCTCTCTTTCTCTCTCAGAACAATTATGATGAAGCCAGTAGTGTTTATCATGTGCCTGCTGGGCGCTACCCTGGCTGCCCCTGTAAGTTTCCCATAAATAAGATGTGTCAATTGGTGACTGGTCCCTTTTAAATATTTAAACACTGTTATTCTCCAGTGGACTGCTCATTTCTCCTTTGGTTTACAGGCTCAGGAGAGTGAAAGCAATGAGGTAACATGATTTTTGCTTTTTCATGAAGTTTTGTTCCTCTCGACCTACCATGGCATGTCCTATCATGCTTTTGTCATGTCATCAAATGTATGATGTATTCCTGTGTGGTGGGTGATAATTGGCTTAATTGCATGTCTGGAGTAATTTTCTCTGGTATTTCTTCAGCAGGTTGCAGCACATGCTGATATGGCCCTGAGGTGGATGGAGATGTACAGACTCTTCCAGCAGCAGGTTACTGAGTGTTCTTTTTGTTTTCAACAGTACACAGATTACAAGACAAAACAACACATGTATGACATGTCTGACATGACCTAAGCTATGAACCGTTACAGTGAGGGCAATTCCTGGTAGTTCAATAACATATTCTAATCTCATTAATTAACAAAGGCTCAGATCTATTCAAGTATTTAGATTGATTCAGAATCAAATGAATCAATCTAAATAAATGAATCAATCTACATGAATGACTCGATCTAAATGAATGAGGTTACAATATTCCCATTGTATCTGTAATTGATTCAGGGTGCAGCTGGCAACCCCTTCCTCCCTGCAGCAGTGAGTTTCTTTCTATTTCCCTTGTGAAACCCTGTCATGAATGTAACATGAATGTTTCTATAGTAGATACAAATTGAACACATCAGTTATATTCAGTCGAGATTAATCACGTTTTTATCCTATATCATAAACTGAGCTCTGTTGTAATTTTGGCTGTGTGGATATACAGTACTGTATTGGTTATTCATTCTGCTATTTATCTATACATGGTGCACAAGCTGAGCCACCGATGATCATTTACCATAAAGATGTGAGTAAAATAAACATGTCTTTATGTATTTCCCTAATAATTTAACCTTCTTTCTGGAATTTGCACAGGGGAATGTTGCACCACTTGAATCTATTAACGCCCCCCCTCCACCTCCCATTCCTGCTGAGGATGGATCAGATGAAGAGACAGCGGTAAGCGGACTTTATTCATATCACACTGAACAGATTTAATGTGTTTTTTCCCCCGCACCTACAACAAATAAGATATTACATTTCCATTTTGTTATCGTTTTCCACCTCGTTTAGAAAAGGGAAAATAATCTAATGAAATATTTGCTCCTAAATGTAATCAGGAATCACTCATGTATGCACATATGCGTAGCCATTTATATTAGGCAAATGGCAATACAAAATACAAGAAGCATACATTATGATTTGCCATGCAGGGACCACTAGGATACCCCGTGGGTCCATACAGTATAGAGCAGAGACAAGGAGGGTGGAGGTGGCAGTAGTCACTATATAAACAGCATAGCAGCACATCAGTCCACTAATGGTATTAAATAGATAACTATGTATTCTAGACCATATAGACCATATGTATGTCAACTCTCAGTCATATTCTTTCTCTCTCCCAGCCACACCATGCTCCCAATGCTGCAGAACCTGTTGCCCCTGCTGCCCCTCTAAACTCTGATGAGGTTGGTGAGGACGCTGCAGGAGAGGAGGGCGAGGCTGAGCCAGCTGCAGAGGAAGGAGCCCAAGAAGAGCCAGCTTTAGAGCCAGCAGCAGACCATGCAGCTGCTGTTGAACCAGCTGTTGCTGAGGCCCCTGTTGATGGTTCTCCAGTTGATGCAGCTGTTGCCGATGTGGCCCCTGATGATATTCTCCCTGCAGCCCCTGAGGTATCTGCGGATGTAGCTGTAGCTGTCCCTGCTGCCAATGATGCTGGCACCACTGATGCCCTCGCTGCTTCCTCTAGTGATCTAGTGGGGGCGCCATTGGCTGTTGACATTGACACCACTGGAGTGGCAGCCCCTGCAGAGCCTGCTGCTCCATAGTTGTAGGTGACTTCCTCTTGTTACCAACCTGAGTGTTCCTCCCTTAGCTGTTATAACAATAGCAGGAAACAGCAGTAGGTGTTGTCAGTGCAAAATGATGCACATGACTAATGAGGCTTGTTGAACAAGGACTGAAGAAAAGTTTGGATTGCCGGTATACTGTACAATAAAAACATTTCTGTGATGCTCTTTGTGAGACTAAACCTGTAATGTATGTGTGCAGTCAAACTTGAATGAATTGTCAATCTATCTATAATTAAAAAAAGCTTTTCTCAATGTTGTACTTGAAATTTTCTTTTCTTTTATTGGTTACAAAATTCACCAACAACATATTTTTGCAAGTAATGAAATAGATTGGGAACAAGAAACATTATAATGCAAGTCACATGTCCATTGTTTTCCCCAATTATGTGATTCAAGACAAGTCAGTTCAAGTTTATTTGTATAGCCCTTAATCATGGTTACAGTCTCAAAGGGCTTCACAATGTCCACATTATGAAAACAATAAATGACGGCACACAACACCCCCAACCTTGGACCCTCGCTAAGGACCAGGAAAAACTCCCAATGGGAAGGAAAGAAAATAAACCTTTGAAAATAAACCTTAGATAGGTCAGGTGCAGGTGCTGAACACAGCCACAGATGCCATTCAATTTAATCATGAGCAGTAAAATTGCAAGTACCGCAGCAGCCAACAGGGAGTGCCACTAAACCACAGGATGTCCATACTACCCCAGAGAGGATCACCTGCTGTAGGACACCCCAGTTAACACTGATACAGGTTCAGATTTAATTTCATTCTGCTGATTCATATTAATGTAGAAGGAAAACGATCCTGCTGATCTCAAATACGTTGTGAAGGTATTAACACTGGCTGCTCTAATAGGATCAGAGGTGGATATGGTAGAGAGTGCTGACTAAGCAGGAAATGGTGTGTGGGAGGGGGGTAAGTAAAGCTGACCTGCCAGTGTACTAAATCTTCTATTATCCCACAACTGTTCAGGTCTCTGATTAAACACTATAACTGTAAAGAAAAAATGGATTTTTATTGTTTTGACTCTTTGTGAACAGGCTAACCAAGTGTTTTCCATACTGCACTAAACTCATTTTCCATCTCATTCCCAGAGGAGTGGACAAATAAGGAGGATGAGTAACTCTGCGTCTCCTACTTTCATCAGTCTTTAATCCACAAATCCTTTTCAGGGTCACCAAGGCTCTATGACACAGTTACTTAGACTCAATGCTTAGGTGTCAGTTGTCTAGATATATTTTGATAGAATTTGAATCAGCATTAGATGATTTATATGGTAAATACATTGTTATTGTAAGTAGATTTCCAAAGACTGCTTACGGAGCTAAGGAATATGGATCTTGCATTCAATTAACCAGTGGAAAAGGTAAGTTCCGTTACATGAAACTGAATGCACACTACTTCATCAATTCACAATGTTAGTATACATGGAAGCATGGATGTGTTTGACAGTAAATTGCATCACCTTGGCCAGAGTACATGTCAGATAATAAGAAATGTTTCTAATCTATATGCTTAATATACAGCTGTTAGATACCAATCCGTCAGTATTTAAGGACGTTTAATATTGTTTGCAATCTCTACTTACGGTTTATGTTCGACAGGCTAGACTACTGCTGCCATGACCACCTCAAGCACCCGCACCTGCCTTACTGTGCACCCTCGAATTGCACCACAATTGGCTACAGTCGAAGAGCACAGCGAGGAAGACTTGTAAGTAAAGCTCCATAGACATGTTAAATTCTGTTCCATTCAAGACTTACAATACATTAACCACAAATAACCATTATTTGGTAGTTAATTTAATATTATGTGTAATGTGCTGTGCGTGTCCCAGGAGTCCCAGGAGTGGACAGTCAAATCCTGGTCGTCTCTTCAATGTGAATAACAGTAATAACAATGAAGAGTGAGTACAATAACATTGGAACCCTAACAAGATAATTCCAGCTTTTAACAGAATGCCTATTAAATATATTTTTAAATCCCTTTCCAGGGAGGAAGAGGAAAAAAAGAAAAAGGAGAAGGAAGAGAAGGAGAACGAAGAGTAATTATTTTATAGTACCAATAATTAAATAAATGTTGCTTTATGTAATGTTTATGCTCAGTTGTCACCAATTTAATTTTTGCATATTTCAGAAAGAAGGACAATGAGAAGAAAGAAACGGTGGAGCAGGAAGGGGAGGAAAAGAAGGAGCAGGAAGGGGATGAAAAGAAGGAGCAGGAAGGGGAGGAAAAGAAGGAGCAGGAAGGGGATGAAAAGAAGGAGCAGGAAGAGAAGGAAAAGAATGAGCAGGAAGAGAAGGAAAAGAAGGAGCAGGAAGAGAAGGAAAGGCTGGAGCAGGAAGAGAAGGAAAGGATAGAGCAGGAAGAGAAGGAAAAGAAGGAAAAGGAAGAGAAGGAAAAGAAGGAAAAGGAAGAGAAGGCAAAGAAGGAAAAGGAAGAGAAGGAAAAGAAGGAAAAGGAGGCAAAAGCCAAAGAGAAACCAAAACCAAAGTAAGTTCAACACTCAGGGCACGTTTGCTATAGCACTAAACAAGAAATGTTTCCCCAAATCTTCAAATGTGCTATCATTTTCATCCATGCTGCTTCTCTCCTCATAGGAAAGACTTGTTTGTCTTAAACCCCGCTGGAAATTTGTACTACAACTGGCTATCCCTCATCGCAATACCAGTCATGTACAACTGGACCATGATCATAGCCAGGTACCTTTAACAAGATAAAACAATAATTCTGAGCTTCTTGCTCACTTCTACAATTTACTAGATATTTCATGGCCATAGGATCCCATTCAGTTCAAATTATTCCTATTCATGTCCTTGTCAATATGAAGCCATAACAAATTATTGACATTTCAACAGTATGTTGTAGATAAGCTTCCTTTTCCTTTTTCTTGCAGGCAATAGCTTTCATAACTGGTAGCAAGTTCCTTGATTGTATTTGAAACAATGTGCACAGCATAAATTAATAGTATAGGTTGTGTTAGTAATAGTAAGACAATGAGCTTGACACCAAATCATTTGCAGCACTATACAGTAGTATGGTGCAATAAAGGAAATGCCCATAGAAGTGCCCACTTTTATTAAGTCACAAAATGCACTCTGATCATTTGCATGGTCTTATTCTCTTGCATCCAGGGCTTCTTTTGAGGAGCTGCAGCATAACTACATAATTTTATGGATTCTTTTGGACTACACCTCTGACATAATGTATGCTGCTGATATGTTTGTCAGGACCAGAACAGGTGAAATAATAAAATAAGACTCCCATTCTGTAACAGCCTCCGGAAATCTGATAAGCATTGTCTTTCTTTCATTTAAATTAAATGTACTGTAGGTTATGCATCAACTTTGTATCTCAATCTCTTTAATGCAGGTTTCCTTGAGCAAGGCCTGATGGTGAAAGATAAGGGTCTGCTACTGGAGCGCTACTTCACCAGCTTCCAGTTCCATTTGGATGTGATCTCCATGGTACCCACTGACGTCTTCTACTTCTTCCTGGGCCTCGACTACCCAGAGATCCGCATGAACAAGCTACTGAGAATTGGCCGTATGATGGAGTTCTTCACAAGGGCAGAGCAGAAAACCAACTACCCCAACATCTTCCGTATTTGTAACCTAATCTTGTACATCGTGATCATTATTCACTGGAATGCCTGCTGCTTCTTCTCATTCTCCAAGTCTATTGGCTTTGGTGCTGATGACTGGGTTTACCCAGCTCTGGATGATCCTGAGAATCCTGATTTTGGGACACCCATGAGGAAGTATTCTTTCAGCCTTTACTGGGCCACACTGACCATGACCACCATTGGAGAAACCCCACCACCAGCGCTGGACTCAGAGTTCTTATTCCATGTGGTGGACTTCCTAGTTGGGGTCCTGGTCTTTGCTACAATTGTGGGAAACATTGCTACTATGATCTCCAACATGAATGCCGCCCAGTCTCAGTTTCAGGACCGCATCGACAACATCAAGGAGTACATGCGGGTAGGTGACTCTCCTTTCTCCACTCACAAATTAGACAAACACAACTATGAATTAGCACACGTATCTCCATATTCTGAATGTTATTGGTTTCCTTTCCTTTATAGCGGCGGAAAGTCAGCAAGGATCTTGAGGTGCGGGCCATCCAGTGGTTTGACTATCTGTGGAATAACGACAAGGCACAGAATGAAAATGAGGTTCTGAGGTATCTACCAGACAAGCTAAAGGCTGAGATTGGTATCAAAGTCCACATGGAGACTCTGCAGAAGGTCCAAATTTTTGCAGACTGTGAAGTAGGCCTGCTGATCGAGCTGGTGCTGAAGCTTCGGCCCCTGATATTCAGCCCTGGAGATTACATCTGCAAGAAGGGCGATATTGGCCGTGAGATGTACATCATTAAAGATGGCACACTTGCGGTTGTTTCTGATGATGGGCGTACACAGTTTGTTGTCCTTACTGCTGGCAATTATTTTGGTGAGATTAGTATCCTTAATATCAAAGGCAGCAAAGCGGGCAACAGGCGGACAGCCAACATCCGTAGCATCGGATACGCAGACCTCTTCTGCCTATCCAAGGATGACATGATGGAAGCACTGACAGAGTACCCAGAGGCCAAAGGCATGCTGGAGGAGAAAGGCCGGGAGATCCTAATGAGGGATGGTCTGATAGACCTAGACGCAGAAAACATTCAAACTGAGGACAAGGATTTGGATGAGAAGGTCAACCAATTGTACAACAATATAGAGCTGTTGAAGACCAAGTTGAGGAGGGTTCTACAAAACTATGAGACCACTCAGCAGGCCCTCAAACAGCGTATCGCTGACCTGGAAGTCCTGACTGGAGAAGAGGTGGAAGATGAGGATGAGGATGGACAAGAGGAGGAAGTGGGTGAAGAGGAGAAAAAAGAAGAAAAAGCTGAAGAAAAAACAGAAGAGCAGGTAAAGAGCGGTGAGAAAAAGGAAGGAGAGGATGAAGGAAAGGAGAAAAAATGAGAAAAGGAGATGAGAAAAAAGAAGAGGAGGGAAAGGGTGGAGAGGAAAAGGAAGAGGAGAAGAAGGATGAGAAAATTACAGAGGAAGACAAAATAAAGACATAGCTTCCTCAAAACACCATGCGTTTTTTCATCTAGCCACAACAGAATATTTCAAATAAAGAACTCTTTCTCACTGGACTTGTAAAATGATTCAAAGATGAACATGAACTGCAAACAACATTTAAAAAAGAAACAAGAAACACCAGGGTCTGCTTGAAATTCCTACTGCAACTTATTTAATAAGGTATTGTCCTATTATACAGTATGTGTTTACAAATGGAAATTCAACAGCTGGAAACACAAGCTAAGTCAAAGATAACAACAAGGAACAAACACGGTGAGAGCACACTGGACTTAAGGAAACATTACTGAGAGAGAGGGAGGGGAGTTAATTTAAAAGATTAATACTATTTGAGACTTAACTGGGTTAAGTATCGTAAAGCTTTAAGTAAGTGCCGAGTGCGTATTCTATCTCACCATTTAGATACTGTTGACAGTGTCACCAGTGTGAGAGTGACTCAACACCAAGCAGTTGTAAGGACAGAGGGGTTCACTCATAATGTGTATCTAAAAGTGGGAATATTTGTTGTGTTCTTTCACCTTTTATTATTTTTGTATTACTCTGTAAAGCACGTTGCTTTTATTGCAATGCATTTTGCTTGTTCCTTTATATGAACTTTATCTTTGTATCTGTTTTTTTATCTGCCTTTTATTGATGTAACACACTTTGAGCTGCATGTTGTGTATGAAAGGTGCTATAGAAATAAAGGTTATTATTATTTTAATGCTAGCATCAAAATGAAAATAGTGGATTTATTTGTCTTATTTAATGGGATTATCATAATAATTTATTGTGATTTCCATGACTGAGTGTGCACAAATTCATAGGTTTCTGTCCTATATCATAGCATCTGATTTCCCACTCTTGCAGTATACACTATTGTCCACATGAGGACAGTAAATAGCAAGGATCATTTTTTGGTCATAGTCTGGATGGATAAGGAAACAATCGTATCTTTTGTTTGTACATATTCACTGCAGAGGAACAATATCTAATGTATATATTATTTTGAACCACCAAAGATGAGAAGTGGATAGTGTAATGAGTGGTTTATATTTCTATACTTCCACTGAATGTTTTTCTATCTATCTATCTATCTATCTATCTATCTATCTATCTATCTATCTATCTATCTATCTATCTATCTATCTATCTATCTATCTATCTATCTATCTATCTATCTATCTATCTATCTATCTATCTATCTATCTATCTATCTATCTATCTATCTATCTATCTATCTATCTATATGTATCCATCCACCATTCCATCCAGGCCATCAGTGTTGAATGTATCTATCTGTACTGCATTAAACTGTGCCACTTGTTATTCTTCCATTTGTAAAATAGCTTTCT
>CABFOS010130618.1:0-10000 GCA_900660315.1 Diretmoides pauciradiatus | reverse complement strand
GTGCTAGTACCGAGCTCCCGCTGGCTTCAAATAATTCTTGCTGTATTGACTATTTAAACATGGTGCAGGTGTTTGCAGAGCACAGATATTTGAGGGTTATCTGCAGGGTGTGCACATGTGCATCATTAGATATCCACAGTATTTGATAGTGATAGTGAGTGTATAGACGCCATTAGATTAATATAGATTAATACATGTGAATAAAATCCACACTGTAACTTTGGAGTATTGACTGTTTGGATGCGTGGCATTAAGTAATCTATGACTTTGATCAACCTCTATTGGTGACCAGTAGGAATTGCAACAACATCGACAGGTCTCTTGAGGAGGAGTGTCTTCAGATGCAGTCTATGCTTCAGACTCAAACAGAGTACGGGCCGGAAAGGGAGTTTAGAAAGCCACAAATCTCAGTACCTGATGAAGTAATCATTGGTATTGATCAATAACTATGTCACCTCCTCCAAAAGAGACCTTGTTGAACCTTGACCTTGCACCGTACCGTGACTTCCTGCAGTAGTATAGTATGCGTTGTATGTTGTTTGGGAGTATATCGAGTGGTAAACACCTTTGTTTTCAAGAGCACAGGCACACTCCATTATTCTTGGCTGCCTTCGGAAGCCCATTCTTGTGGATTAACAATGAAAAGCGGCTGCCGCTGTGTGAAGAACCTCATTGACTGGTCTCTGGCCTCGTGCAGGCCTGATGACGACACTCCTCCAGAAAGCTCACGGAGAGCTTTCAATGCAACATAACATATGCCGTTTGGTGGATGCATTAATCCAGAGCACATTGCAGTACCATGAGTGCATACATTTTAGCATGGGTGGCCCCGGAGGGAATTAAACCCTTCACCCTGGCAGTGTTAGTACCATGCTCTCCCCCCATTGAGTTATACATGACATACAGCTTGAGATAACTTCCCAGGATATGAGGAGCTAGGTCTTGTAGTATTGGATGTCTGGTGTAAAAACATCAATTCATCCTCCACCACCACCCCTCTCCTCGGGCCTGGGTCATATAGTATTTATTATAGCATTTATTACAGTATATTTATTAGTATCTGAATTGTCCTGATGTGGTAAATCCCACCCATCTAGTGCTCATAGTAGTTTAAAGCAAATGCTAAAACACACACACACACACACACACACACACAGCCTCTTCGTACTTTTTCTCCTCTTGAAACACACTGACCATGATGGATTGCTGGGAAACAGTGGTAATGTGGCTGTGCTGGAATGCCCATTACAGACAGATTCTCGCACCCCTACGAAATTCCACCACGCCGGTGAGTCGAGGCGTCAGAGGCAGACCTAAAATACGCCTGGAATTTACATTAATTCATGTTTAAAAGCACAGGGAGGACTTGTTGCTCACTGTTTAGAGAAAAAGATCTTCCACGAATCAATTGCGTCTGTCTTTTTCTCTTTCTTTCTTCCTCTCCTTCTTCTTTTTCTCCACGGCTCTTTTCCCCGGGTCCATTTAAAGGCACCAAAGCAAACACTGAGTCTTTCATTTGCAAGCTTTTAGGTCCTCTACTCCGGGCCCAGTCCGTCTCATAAAGGTTGATGACACTTCACGGACCACTGGGTCACATGAGAGAAATGAGAGAAGGGCCTCAAGTGTGGTGCTGCACTGTAATCAGCTGAGGAGACCGAGGCCGGGATGCAGCAGACACTTAACCCACCTCCACTCAGTTTACCCACCTTTTTATTTGTGAATTTATAAGCCCCACGGGGCTTCTTTCATCTCATCTGCACAATCTGTGATTATTTTCTCTTCTTTCAGTGTTTTTTTCTTCTTTTTTACATCTGCACATAAATGAACTAAACTGCTCAGTGATGAATGATAATGCCCTGAGCTTTGTCCGTGATCCCTCTGTCTGGTGTTAATTAGCACACAGGGGCTGAGGTTGACCATGACGTGATACTGGGCCTGATGTCATGGAGCCCGAGAGCCTTGCAGGTCAGCCGCCACATTGCGCATTGTGGTCTTTGATGCTGAGAAATGTTGAGTCATTTGTTGCTGACCTTGGGTGGCATTGGATATCAGCTTTCTGAATACTTGTTCTCTGGAACGGTGATGGAGACATTAGAGCATTACCCGTGGAGTGGCTCTGCCAGGATGCAGGAGTGTGATCCCCTGTGAGGCAACTGGTTTTTCCCCTCTGACAAAAGGACAACAGGGCTACCGTAGTCACAACAGAGCTTCGAAACAGTGCTCCACTGTTTAAGTTTTTAATCCTGGGACAGTTGTACTTACAGTGTCCCTGCAAGTTGTGCTACAATGGGCTGTTGCTTTCCGTATCACAAAGTTAGATAGAGATAAAAGCCTGGTAGATACAAGCGTAAATATCCCAATATGAAAAAATCGATTTCCTTGCAACAACTGAAATTGTTTTAAAATTTGAATCATTCATTTGTATATAAAAGAAGACGATGGGGAAAATACATGTCATAGCATTACACATGTACACATGCAGTAAAGTTTGAAAAAGAAAGCATAGCTTAAATTTTCTGGTGACATGTTAATCTGCGACATGTTCATATATATAAATGACTGTTTTGCTACCATCAATCTCCAATGCATTTAACACAATAGTGATTCAAACAATCAACAGGAAAAGAACTGGGCATGAGCAGCGATAGCCACCGTGACTGAACAGACAGAGAAAAGGGAAACTCAAACTCCACCAACAGAGAATCCAAGGAGAAAGACATCACAGTACTGGGCACACTGTTTGATTGACAGGTGACCTCTGGGGAGGGCAGTGAGGAACACCACAGAGATGAGAGACGAAGGTGGAGACTGAATAAAAAAAACAAGGGTCTCACAGATTACCACTAATTAGACAGTCAAACCAGTTTAGGAGTTGGAATGTCATATTTCATCATTGGAATGTAATAAAATATCCCTTTTCACAAGGTTTCCTTTGTTATGGAGATCACTTGAGATGTCTTGAACATGGTGTGTTTGTGTTGTGTGTCTATGTGTGTGTACGTGGGTGTGTGTTTGGCTATTTCTCTGCCTGTCTGCTGTGCAGGGAAGCGTTTTTCTCTCATTGTCTCCTCAGTGACTGGATTCGGCTGCCTCTCGCTGAACCACGGAGGCCCTGCGACGCAGCCAACGAGCCAGCACATATCTGCTTGCAAACTATTTGCAACATTTTTTATTCATGTGTCTACAATGACAGCACCACCGTCTCTGCTGGCAACTCGGCTTGAGCGTGTGTCAGGGAGCAAGCACAAGCATGTGCGAGGCAACCGATCAACGTACCAGTCAATTGATGTGTCAGTTGCACAGAAAAGGCGAAAAACAATTTGAAGGAACCCAAAAGTTGTACGAGCTTGCCACGTAGGACTAAAGTTACACATCGGACAAGGTGATTGACTGAAACATGGCATATGCATTTGACTATGACAACTCATTTGGACATATGTATTGTTCATCTCCCCGACCATTTATACTGTCAAAAAGCAAAGTAAGGAACGGCAAATGTGCTTTGAGTCATCCAACATTTGCCAACCTACGCTTAGAGGGCAGCAGCCAGGTATGTTTCACCAAGGAGAGGCGCTTGTGAAAACAGAGGGATAGTGATAGAAGAGCCCAGAGCTTCAGACGTCTCACTGAAACAACACTCTTAGGAGCGAACCTGGACAAATAAGATCAGGTATAAATCAACTGTAAATATCTTGTCCATCTTTTATTGTGTTAAAGCTGCTCTTGGCAACTTCGTACAGTGGCGGCTCCAAATGGCGGTGAGAGGCAACTGTCAACTTCAGTACCCAGAAATCATGTCATGCAATGTCCATAATAAACTGCATAGAGCACCTTGATGTTTTCCTGCTGTTTAGGCGAAAGTTTGGACTTTGCTCTTACGTTTCAGTTCGTCACGTCCTGCGGGTGGAGTAGCATACATACCCAACACTGGAATTTAATTTTGACAAAGTGGGTGAATCTCAGTGAGCAGCGATGGGACGCTCTTCTCGATTGCAGCCCCAGTTTGTGATTTCGGCTGATAAGACAGATTTATTTTTGCGTTAAAATCTTGCCTAGAGCAGCTTTTAAAGATAACATATGCCATGTGTTGGATACTTTTATGGGTGGAGTGGTATATGGAATGTGGAAAAAGTTGTATTTTATTTTAATTTTGATATTTCTAATAAACAAAATCATTATCATGTTTCATATCTGTGATAATGGTATGGGCTTAGCAGGCCGAAGAGGTTCACAACCACTGCCTCATAGTACCATGAGAGATTTGCTTTTAGTAGGTTATTGAGGGTCTTTTAGTTGGTGTAACCTCTGGCGGCCATATTGGAGGTCCTCATGCTATGGACAGCTAAACACAGACTACAACTCCCAACAGAATTCATTAGACATGGTTAATTTGGTTGATTTTGTGTTTAGATAATGTGAGCATTTAGATAATGAAGCTAGTGTTAGCAGTGGCTAGTAGTCCCATGTTAACAGTAACTAAATGAGCCTGCTGGCTAGTTAGCTAGCAGTTTGTTCAGGTTCACTGAGCTGACTCTAGTCAAGCTCCAACTCAGAGTGTTTTTGGAGTAGAGACAAGACATTTTACTGAGTCCCAGTAACCAAATCTACCTGATCACGCTATTCACTTTGACTGAGAACGTTACTGAATGGATCTACAGACACACCACAACAACCTGGTTCAGATAGGGATCTGTTTCTAGCCTGGTATATTTAGATTATTTGTGCACCGCTAATTCTCTGATTCTCATGATGGCACCGGCGGTGATTGACAGGAGATTTTTGACGCAACAGTAAAGCCTCTATAGGTGGGCCCAGTGGGAATCGAACCCTTTGACCCTGGCTAGAGTTCAGCACCATATACGAGCCTTTGAATTACACAGCACTGTAACAGATGTACGTCAGTGTTAGAAATCTACTGATCAATCCTCCAACTATCTAAGCTATCTGCTCTCCTCCATGTGCTTTGATCCAGTCCTGTCTGGACATTAAGCTTCTTCAACGTGTTTTGTCATCCACGTACGGTTCAGGTATGGGCTGCATTAGCTGTGCCTACACGTTAACACAAACATTGGACCTCACATCAAAGAGCGCTGCGAGGACATTAAATCCAGTGTCATCCAAACAAACGGTGAGAGTTTCTATTTTTCCCTGACAAGCGTGGCAGTCAGCGCAGAAATATGTTAATATTTTCTTTAGCAAAGGTCAAATATTTATTCCGTTCCCACCCATTTTTGATATGACAGCTGAGGTATGGCGTCAAGGTTGCATAGTAAAGATAAATGAATGCATATCATGTTTGACAGGCTTTTACATTTTTGGGTCAAATTCTGTCATATCATGGTCTTGATACAATGACGCTGTATGAGGCGAACAATGAGGCGGTAATGAGAGCTGCAAAATATTTTGAATGCCAAACTACACAGTTATATCAATGTTAGAATGTGAGAAGGTGGCGGGGGCTGGGATGTTAGCAATGACTGATTCTGATTTGCGGGTGAAGGATTTATTGTGGTGAGGACGAAAAAGGCAGCAGAAGAAGAAGTGGAAAGGGGAGAAGAAGAAGAGGAGGAGGAGGAGGGAGACGGAGAAAAAGAAGAAAGGGAGGAGGAAGAGGAAGATTACTTTAGACAGCCAACACTGACAAGGTAATTTGTCCTCCCACCTATCAGATCATAAATACACTCACATTGCTCGTCTTTTTGTACATTTCTTCAGCAGTTTGGGGTTCTGTGCTTTGCTCAAGGGCACTTCAATGCCTCGCCGCGAGGATACACCCACAAACAGTGTTATCAACTAGTATTGTTCTGATCACAGGGTTTTGTAAGTCATTAGATGTCATTGCCACCTGCTGGTGAAGAACACGGTTATATGGGGTTGTTTTACACTCTGACAGCTTAAAGGAGAAGGGTGAAGTTCCCACTATGTAGTTAGTCAAAACACACTAATGTCAAGGTGAAGAAACTTTGCTTTAGTCAGTCCTCAAGGGCAGTTTTTACTTCAGGGTTAGTTGAGTTAAAATAAGGTGATTACACAGGCTCTTAACTCTTTATTTATTATATTTATTTACCCTTTCTTTTTTGATGAACATGCTTTGTTTTCAGCTCTGCCCTGCTTCACACACAGGGTGTCCACGGGGTCTTAAAAAGTCTTAAATTCACAATTCTCAATAAAAGGCCTTAAAGGGTCTTAAAAGTCTTAAATTCACAATTCTCAATAAAAGACCTTAAAAGGTCTTAAAAAGTCTTAAATTTACATTCCATAGGTCATAAATATTTTGCGGGTCTGTCAGGAGATTAAATAATATAAAATAATATGTCAGATGTTTTTGATGTGAAGACTTTATTGTGTTTGTATTTCTACTGGGAGCTACAGTAGCTATGACCTTAATGTTAATACATTCTAGGACTGTTATTTACCTGATATCACTACTTGTTCTTTTGATAGTATGGCAGTGAAATTGGTATTAAATTGCATTCAAAGTGGTCTTAAAAAGTCTTAAATTTAACTTGTTGAAACCTGCACACCTTGAATCAGATTACGTTACTAAATTTGGGTATTTTATTTTATTTAACCTGACCCTGCACACAGTCACATACATTCAAACCTGCAAGCTGCCCACAACAACTTGACTGAGCAGCTCCACTGAAACCATTGCTCAGTGCCTTGCTCACGGGAACCTCGACAGGTTTTACTAAAGAGCATTTCTCATTCACTTTTCCCAGCTGGCATTCAACCTTAACCTCTCTGGTCTGCTGCAGCCCATCTCTTGGCTATACCACTGCCTGAATTTGTGACTGGAAGGTTACTGGTTCAAATCCCTGAATTGTCTGGAATAATCTGTGTGCTGGAATGACACTCTCTCCTCTCTCACTGATCACTTGAGCAAGGCACTCAACCACCGTCTGCGCCGGTGGAGCTGCTCAGCGACCAACACTACAGCACAACGTTGTGTTAATAGAGGCCAGCTCAGGTATGAGTGGTATACTCACCGCAGGAACACATTTCAGCAGGTTTGTTTGAAGAAAAAGGAAAAATCTGAGGAGTAAATGAAGCGCTGCATCGGTTTCAGACTCATGTGATTGCTTGTGGTGTCTCCGTTTCCTTTTCTGGTTCATTGCCTTGTTTCCATCTACGTGCGAACATCTCGTGGTCAACTCTTCAGAAAGCCTCGACTTGCTGAGGTTGTTAGAGAGTTTCTGCACCTTTATGAGCGAGCACACATATGCTATTTACAGCTGTTTCTGCATTGTTTAAATGTATAAGGTATTTACTAATTGGCATATACACAGCTAGAAAGATCCTGGATGATATGTGAGATAAAGCAGAGATCTAGGGGGTCATTGTTTCCCCAGGAGATCTGCCTCATGCGCTCAGTCACTCTACAAACTATGAAAACTCAACAAGTGAAAAGTTGGCGCAAAGAAAATGCAAATCCAGTGACTTTAAAATGCAGTAGTAGTAGTAGTAGCACTAGTATAGTAATACCTAATCAGAACTAGGGCTGCAACTAACGATTATTTTCATCATCGATTAATCCATCGATCATTTTCTCGATGAATCGATTAGTTGTTTGGTCCATAAAATGTCAGAAAACGGTGAAAAATATTGATCAGTGTTTCCCAACGTCCAAGGAGACGTCCTCAAATGTCTTGTTTTGTCCACACCCCAAAGATATTCAGTTTACTGTCATAGAGGACTAAAGAACCCGCAACATATTCACATTGGAGAAGCTCAAATCAGAGAATCTGGACATTTTTCCTTAAAAAAATGACACAAAACGATTATTCATTTATCAAAATAGTCGGCGATTAATTTAATAGTTGACAACTAATTGATTAATCGACTAATTGTTGCAGCTCTACACCTGAGCTCTACATCACTAATACACTTATTCACCCTAGATTATTTTAAGCATTTCCACTTACTTGCGTAGTAGCCAGTGTTTACAGACAGTGTGATATAGGCTGTGAGCCAGATTCTAACACACGTTGCTGTCGAGTACATCTCAGTCACCTCAGCCCACTCAGCCGCCGCGGTGCCTTGGCGGGGCTTTGTTTTAATCACAGCTACGCTCTGGGGGGGCGTGGCGACTCAACCTTTTGGGAAATTGCCTGGCACACTCTCCACTCCACACTTTATACACAATATCTGTGTAACAGTGGAGCCTGGAAAAAAAAAACGGGCAACAGATAGTGTACCAGTGGAACATATGGCTTCAGATACACGGAGCCACCTATCCTTTTATTCTTTGAATGCTCCCCTTTAAAGAAAAGGGGAGCGGACCAGCCTCCTTTTGTATTTTTGACATTTATTGGCCTCATGGAAAGAGACAGCTGAGATAGCAGCTACGGGACAGAGGCTAGGACCTGAGTTTCCATGCTCGGGATTGATCAGACAGATTGAACCGGTCAAAAGGATTCAGCCTTCTTTCTTCTTCTACCTCTCAGAGTAGGGAGGACGGATCTAATCAGTTTTACCTTTCCTGTCGTCTTGACTGTGATAGGCGAGCAGGGATGGTCATGGCAGCCAGAACTTTGAAACGGTACAGTACACTATGCGCCGCTCCTTTCTCCGAATGGCTTTAAAAACAACAGTTCTGGTTCAAGAGCAGGATGGACAGGAGATATTAAACAATGTTATTGGAATTTTATTTTTTGCAAATCCCTTTTACACACACACATTAGTTATTGTCCTCAAGAGGACACTTGCAGCCAGTGCACACAAAAAACACCAGACACACCCACTGACAAAACATGTGCCTTTCTTCCGAGAAGTCAAAGTGCAGTGCAGCTAAAGGCTCTTTGGCAGGAAAGCTGGAGGTTACTCAGTGGAGGTTACTCACGCACTGACGAAGGCTCTACGCCGAAACTGTTTGCTGTCTGTCCTGAAAAATGTGACTATAAAAATCTCCCTAAAAAGACAATTTTTGCTTGTGCTGGCTTCATTTATTTTTTCTGGATCTCCATTGTGCCGTGCACCAAAGACTTTGTTGAATTGCGGAGTGTGCTCCTGGTTGCTTGTCGTCTACTCAGTGAAAACAACACTGGGAATACAAACACCCAGCGGCCACTTCGTCACAGGCAAGACGCTCGATTTAAGCGACTGTGAATGTGGTGTGAGAGGCGAAAAAAACTCGTTGATGGATGGCTGTGTGTCTATGTGACAAAAAGAAGAAAAGAATTTTTGAAATTGGTCGAGTATTGACCGAGCCCGTAGCTGCTAGCGGTTAGCGCTTAGCTTAGCTAATCCATCTGAGACGCAACGCTTTGGGGCAAGTGCAAACCTACATGTATGTCCTCTAAAAGCATTTTTTTTGCCACTGACAGGCTCCAATTGTTGTTATAAGTGTCTGACAGGATCCCGAAAGAGAAATAAAACGTTTTTCTTTCGCGAGGAGTGAGACCTCTTGTTGCAGCTAGACCTTTGTTGGATATGGACAGCTGTTGTTGTAGCTACTAGTTTGAATTTGGCTCACAGCCTATATCACACTGTGTCTGTAAACACTGGCTACTACGTAGTTTGAACCCCAGGGCTCCCACACCGAATAGCATCGCAACAACCGCTGCGCCAAGAGAAGCGGCTCCCTTGGCGCAGCTGTTATTGGGCTTTTATCTTTGAGGAGTGAGTTTCAGCGATCAACTTGCTACCTACTTGAGGACTCACGAGGATCTACTCTGTTACACTCACCCCCCACACTCACTTCTCACAGTCCCTGGGTAATCCGGGTCACGGCACCAATGTAACCGGTCGGGTTCGGGTTTGAACCCAGGGCTCTCGCACCGAAAAGCACCGCAACAACCGCTGCGCCAAGAGAACCGGCTCCCTTGGCGGAGCTGTTATGGGGCTTTTATCTTTGAGGAGTGAGTTTCACCGATCAACTTGCTACCTACTCGAGGACTCACGAGGATCTACTCCATTACACACGTAAACAACCCTTATCTTGATGCAATTCAATGAGTAGACCTTGGTGAAGTCAAATGCTGAAGGTCTAAAAAGACAT
>CABFOS010130615.1:0-13836 GCA_900660315.1 Diretmoides pauciradiatus | reverse complement strand
CAATTAATTAACTTGACACGTGATATCAAGTCAGACAGGATATTGAAAAAGGACCAAAATATCTCCATATATATATTTTCATTTAAGTATCGATCATATCACATGTATTAGGCTATTCTTCCCTCCTTATAATTATTCAAACAATTTCTATATCACGCTTGTAAAGTATTTTTGTCACATCTGTAGTGGTAAATCACTCAATCTATCAGAGAGCAAATCACATATGTCTGCTTTCGCTTTATTCGAATTAGGAATTTTCCGATTGCAAGCATAGTCTACTTTAAAAAACCTATGGTGTGACTGATCATTTATTATGTTGTAGCCCTCAAATTAACTTCAACATTATTAATACCTTGAGACAACTTATGTTTATTTTATTTTGTTGCATAAATATGTTTATTTCTAAGAAGCCAAGGGGGGAGAGGCAGGTGCAGGTTCTGTAGCCAATCGAGGGGAAACACTGCATTATTATAAATTTAGTCTTAATCTGAAATCAAGAGACTTTGCAGGAAAGCACACATGCATGTCTCTAACAATGCCACAGAAAGTCAACCTTCAAACACAGGAGTAGTTGAGCTGGAGACAAGATGAAAGTACAGTATTGCACTTCAGGCAAGGAAAAAAAGGGCAGGCTAAACAGAACCAGAGCTTTTAGTGCATGCCCACTGCATCTGGACTCGGCTGATTATGTGAATACATTAGCATCTATGAATAATGTGGCTATTTGTTGAGAAGGCATCTTATTTAATACACATGTGAAAAGTGGGATCAGTCTTTGTCTTCAAAAAAAGACATAAATCAAGTTGAACGCAGCCAAATTGTGTGTACCATCAACACCAATTGGATGCCCACATCTGAGAGTGATCTTTGATTTTACTACAGCTGTGATTGATGATAGGTGACTACGTCTTCAACATGGAACATTTGGAACAATATATTTTGGTACAACTGTTATTGGTCTATGATCGCCTAGCAATGCTGGTATCTATGCTTATATTTTGTGGTTGGGAGAAAAGATAGAAAGCAAGTTAAAGGCCATGCTGACTGAGGTGTGTGTGTGTGGGGGGGTGCACCTGTTGGATCCATTGGTCTTTACCGTTGTTGATTAAAGAGTGGTTACCTGGGGCAGTGTGCTTCTTATGAGGTCTTAAGGGTCATTGAATCTGGCTTCAAATAATCAATATGTCAATGAATACAAAATGGGATTTCATGTTTTCCACTCCCCCATCCGCTCACTCGCAACAGCAGTTCTAATCACAGCTATTTTATTGCTTTAACCTGTTTCGGTTTAAGACATTTACAGTTGTAGAACTCATGAAGCAGACAAACAATTGTACTGGAGCAGTTGCACTACATTGTGAATTAAAGATTACATTTTATTGCAGGTGGAAAAGTATACCATAATCCAATCCCTTAAACCAAACACATACATGTTTTTCTTATTATTCTGGACAGTTTGGTCCCTTATTATGTACATGAGCAAATCTGCTCCAAAACTGAGAAAACAGAAACTTCAATGGATAATTAACTGGAAACCCACTGCAGCAGAACCAAGAGCGATGTCCGTTGTCTCTACTACGAAATGAAACTGATTAGGCTGTAAAAGCTTAAACAATAAATGGGTCCACAAAGTGCTTTTCTTTCATGATTAAATGAGTAACTCCATAAAGCATCTGTTGGTGACATTACAGACTGCAGTCTTTGTTATCTGGGTTCTATAGCTTTGTGAGAGTTGGAAACAAATAACACATCAACCCAACCCACATAACCCAAATCATGGTAACGGTACAGATGAATGTGGATTTTGTCCTTAAGATACAACCTTATCCATATAATAGTTCATTTGAACTGAGACACACTTCAGGATCTCTAACCTGGCATAGAAAACCTCAGAAGGTTCATGCCAAGAAAGATTTTCTGTCCAGGCCGCAGCACATGACGTCTAAGTGATGCAGACACCTGTGGTGCACTTTGCTTTATGTAAACATATGAGCCAAATAGCAACAGGAATGACGGGGAACATTTCTAAATACTGACTGGCCTTTTCTTTGTTGATTTACTGCTTAAAGCTATAACTTTTTCAGACAAACTCGAACCACAGCGATTTATCTATTACCTCATCTTCCAAATCTATGTACCGTTGCATTTAGGAATCAGTGTAGAGAATTGATTGAAGGGAAAACAAACAAAAAAACAAGTCATTGCTGTTAATCTGTTGCTTCCCGTATTTGAGGGAAACATTTGAGGGCTATAGGTTTGAATTTGTGGATCCTAACAAAACAGTTGTAAAATATTTAGAAAACTATTCTGCAAATTTGTATTGTCTTTCAAATTCATATTCTTTTGCACCATTATTGTGTTGGTGTTTTTTCCCCTCCCTAACATTTCTGGCTAATAGGGGCACAACAGGGATTGAAAGCATTTGACCATCTGAGAAAATGTTAAATGCATGTTTGTTTGAATCTGGTTCAAGGCCTGTGGACGCACACTGTGTTTAAGTTGGCAAATTACAGATTTCAACTCAAAATCTGAAACCATAACAGGCCAGTGTTTTATCACAATGAAAGGTAGATTGGTCATCAAGAATGACATGATTTAGGCATGGCATCTAATTGTATCCAGGACCAGAAATGTCCTTTGATACGCGTCCAAAGGGCACAATTAAAGCTTGTGCACCTTGTGTTTAACCTATTTGGTGTGTGATGTGTGCCACCCAGGCTGCAGACAAGACACGGATCAGTGTGTTTTAGGGGAATACACAATGATGTCACAGACAGGAAATGGCTGGGAATGGCTTGGCACCTTTTGGAATTGGCTGGTTCCCCATTGGCTCAGCAGCAACTCTGTAATAATAAACAGGCAATCAGGAGGCAGCATGAGAATACACAATGGCATTGCAAAACTTCGCAGATAATAAAAGCAGATTTTTCACTTGAGGGGGATGATTATTTGTGTTCTCCAGTTGTCCATAAATAGAGGGCCTCTCGCAGGAAGTATAAACATACAGATGAAGTGGAGGGCAGTTGTCGTCCAACACAGTGATTTCAAATGTTCCTGTTTATGTTGAATCAAGATGGAATATACATATACATATACATATATATATACTGCACTGTTTCAGCATGAAATAGAAAAGCTTATTTTCTGAGGGAATAGAGAAAAAGAATACCTCACAATAGAATGTAAACTGTTTTACTTTCATGACCATTTCACTCATTTCAGAGACCGAAACATTCTGTCCAAAGCACCTGAAGCACATACGCTTCTGAAATACACGTCCCAAATACTGTGAAAGTTCAAATCTTTACCTATATAGGCCAGATTGATACGGCATGTTGACATACATATTTTTTAAATAAATAGAAAAGTCTACATAGCTCAACTGACTAGATGTGTGTCCCTGTTTGAGGCAGAGCACAATTTGTCCTGAATAAGTGCGTATGTCCCGAGGCCACAGGGCTCTAATGACATCATCCTCAGTCCTGTCCCCGAGGGCCATCGACTCCCTGGGTGTTAATCCCTCTGCCTTCATTAACCTGGTGGCCTACAAGTCCCCCCCAAAACTGAATACTGGGACACTCCTGTCACACTGATAATTGATGTGTTGTTACCTTGGGTTACAATGATCTCCTTATTGCTTCCACACCATCTCAGCCACCGATTTAGTTCAGTCTCAACAAACAGAAGCATAGAAGGAAGCAGAGAAAACTGGACTGACAGTCACTCATTACAATACCTTGTTCTTATGAAACTGCATTGGATTGACTGAATTGGAAATCTGTGGTAGTAGTCTGAGAAATTCTTCACAAGGTGATATCATTTAGAACGTTTAATAATGCACACATCTACAAAATGCAGTATTAAAATTTTGTTTTAAATATTTTGTAATTGTATAAGTATAAGCTATGACAGAAAATATATCTATTAGCACCATGAAACTGATTCAAAGAACTTATGAATACAGCTCAATTGTATAAAAAGGAGCTAAATAGTTGAACTGCTACAGTAGGTGAGAATCAATACACATTATCAAATGATCAGCAACAAGTGAATGCTGTTTTCTAATTATTTTTTGTTGATTGATACTGTATAATTTTATGTTTTGAGTGTCTGTCTTTTATGTGGATCCCAGGAAGAATAGTCTTCACTACGTATACAGTAAACAATAAACCAACATCACTTGAAATTTCTGTTTTGGACAGAAAACTGTAGAGATAGAGATATAAAATTGTATTAACTGATTTAATCATCTTCTTTTATCATCATCTTCTCATCTGTTGCCATATTTGAAGTCATTTAGCAGGTTTTGATATCTGTTTCTTTTGGAACTGACATAGTCTAGCCTGGCTTTAATCTTCTATGTACATCATGACTCATCATCTATTCCCTCACATCCCGGCAGGGGCGGCGGTACAGGACGCTGACTCCTCACATACGGCGTCAGGATCTCTCAGTCCAGACACAAGAACAACAACAATAACATCATGAAGCACAATGTTCTTTTTTTTGTCATCTGTCATAATTGTTTCTTTGGTTGTTTAGTTGATAATGATGTGTTTATTATTGAAATGTGCTTTGTCATATAAGTGGGATGTATGTTTTTGATGACTCATAATTTTGAGTCATCACCAGCCATGAATTTGTTGTTGGTGTTTATTATGGATAATATATTACATATGTTCTCTGATATTGATGTTGATACTGCAGGCAGATAAACGTTAAGGATAAGTATTAGTACTAAATGTAAATATAAACATAGTCTTAGTGTATGTAAGTATACACACTGAAAATAACAAAATAGCACTGGGTGTATGTGTAAATGTAATAACCCAATAACCCAAAACCTATTGAATGCTTCCAGGACCACAAAAGTCCAAACTGCAAACTTTGCAGCCCTGGTCAATAGTCTGAAATGTTGTTAGAGACATTACCACAGTGTCCATCTATACCCTGATTCCTACAGGAAACCCGATCAAGAATCCACTGATATCTCCCATACGATGTAAACCTAGGCCTTATCTCCCTGTATCTCCTCGTCATCAGGGTGCTGCCTCCATCTTCTACAATAGAAGAGCTCAGTGCTCAATCAAGTTCAAAGAGGGCCATTGGTGTTTGGCAGATAGTTTAACATCAGGGCAGTAGGAGAACAGTGGGTTCAACCTCTGTCTCCCTCTTTGATTCCCAGCTCTCTGACCCCTGGCAGAGCGTCACCACTTCAGGCCTCTAGCCCGACCACAATGGTTAATCGGATCAAATCTGGGTGCTAACAGACTTGGCAAACTTGACTTTCAATTCTGCGTTCAGTTGTAGTAACCTAATTTGGTTATACATTAGCATTTTTACACAAAGGTTCCATTCCTTTTATGGATGCTATTGCATATTAAGAAATTCCATTGGCAATATCACATAGAGAAATCCCACTCCAGTAAAAGACATAAATTAGATTAGAGAAATGCTATATGAAACAGTAACCATGAGCAGTTGGATTCCTGAGGAATGAGGGCACATAAGTCCACTCTCCCTTAGATAAACACTTTCACCAAGTCTTTATTAATTCCACTGACCTTGGTGTCACTTTGGATTAAAGGTATAAGAATGCCAATAAATTCAAGTGATCTTATAAAAATCTTGTAAATAAATGCAGTATACTTAAATGTTTGGCATATGTTTCTTTTGCTGTTGTTCAAAGGCTATAAAGAGGAAATAAAACTTAAAGCACTGTCGTGAGTGAATTTATTGCTCATAATATCATCTGAAAGATCTATTTGGACGCGGGTGATCAGCAGCCTGTCGCTTTTCCAACTGCAAACATAAGAACTGGTTGTTGATTACAGTTTCAATCATCTACTGTGGGAATAGCCTAAGTATAATGTTCTGCTGTTTTTGAACTAAATAACCTGGTACCAGCCCACTGACTGTAGATTAGCGTGCAAAGTGAAGGGGACACGCAAAGTGCGGTCAGCACCACAGCGTGACGCAGGGGTCATTACCCAAGAGCAAACATATACATGCAATTCTGACTTACAACATTAACTTTCCATGGACTGTGTCTGAATGCAACAGGGAACCCACTAGACTAAAGCGGCATTGTTTATTTTGTGTTACAAGTATATTGGCATTTTAAAAGAATAAATTGTGTGCTGTGATTATATGCATCTTTTGTAGGAAAAGTCCCAAAGGAAAAGGTTAAAGTACTAACAAAATAATATTTTACAGCAGGGGAAAGGCTGTCTATTTTACCATGCATGTGTTTTCCAGCACTTTTATTGGATAAAGAAACTTGTAGAACCTTCTATGAAAGCATGAGTTGTCAATAATTGGTGCACAGAAGGTACAATGGAAAATAATACACCATT
This sequence comes from Diretmoides pauciradiatus, assembly GCA_900660315.1. Taxonomy (NCBI): domain Eukaryota; kingdom Metazoa; phylum Chordata; class Actinopteri; order Trachichthyiformes; family Diretmidae; genus Diretmoides; species Diretmoides pauciradiatus. Next base: position 7,480 of record CABFOS010130615.1, on the reverse strand, counting down.
AAAAGTGAACTGTAAGGACTCAGTAAGAAAAGGCACAATAGCAAGATCTAGTATTGAGGCTTCTCATTACCCCCCTTTACTGTAACTTTCACCAAATGCTTCAGAAAGATGGGGTGCTAACTGTCCTTGGGAAAATATGTTTAGGTTATCAGTTCAAGTGTTTAACAAGAGAAATGCCAAAATATGTGTTGTACTTTATTTCAGCGACTCACAGTTGCGTTGTTGTATTCATATTATGTGTTATTTTGGTGCATTTTCCTGACCTTTAACATTTGCCCCAGAGAGATGCAAATGCCCAAAGAACATAATGGCTCCCTTCCTGTGTAAAAGCATGGCTGTAAAGCAAGGTAATTAGGGTTGTCATGACAACAGGGTCCAGCAGTCCAATGGTGCCGTGTACACTTGCAGAACTTCAAACAGTATCAAAGCTCTAGACTACCAGGCCTGGTGAAAGGGTTCTGGTTTGAATTAGGGACCGACTTCCACAGTCTCTCTTCAAATTCAAGATCAATATAGAACACCCCCTTCAAAAAAGGGGAAAAGGGAGAAAGGGCCCAGCTAGTCTTAGTCCAGACAGACCGAGCCCTCTGGATTTCATTAGAGTCAATTATCTTATCTGTTTCATCTCAATGCTGCCCCAAGGGTTGGCAGGCAGACCGGTGGGTTCTTTGCAGTTTGAGAAAGCCTGCAGCCAGCCAGAGGCCTGTGGATCAGGTCATTAAAACACTCCTGCCCCTGCTGCTAGTGATAAAATATTTTCATGCTTTTGTAAATATATTTTCTTCTTTCAACCCCACAGGACATAAAAACACAAATTAAACACAAGATTTTCTTTCGGGATATCTGAAGATAAGGACATCCTAAATTTTGATTAGAGTGACCCAAAACATGGGCAGTTTTGTTGGCAGTTAAAGCTGCATGAGAGAATCTGTACTTAGATCAACATTCTCCTTCCAACCTATAGTCATAGTTTACAATCTACATGAAGCCTGGCAGCTCCTGAGCCCAGTCCCATTGGTAAGGCCATTCCTCTGGTATATGACATGGACACCTGTCCAAGCAGCATGTACAGTCTTTAGCCTTAGCACACATTACTCCTCACTGAACGCTGGGGAAACACCAGCCCAGAAATAACACTAAGCAGTCATACTTTCTGGTTAGCACCATCAAACAAACTGTCATGTGTGGCTCCGGCTCTGCTGCTGACGACCCTGCACTTGTTCTCTGAGAGAGACAGGGCTGAAGGGACAATTTTGGTAATCGGGTACAATTTGGCAGCTCTGTCACAGAGCTCACAAAATAGGAGCCATAATCAAGGAAGGGATGCCCTTGTAGTTGGATGGGGTTGTGTCGGCTGGTGGTAAAGGGGCAGGGAGGAATATGAGGCCCATGACCTGAAGCTGAAATTGAGAAGCCTCCTCATCAGGGGTTAGGGATCATGGGCAGAGACTTCCCTTCATCACAGCCAAGCTGGGAAATGTAGAGGACAGCAGGGTCAGCCCAGACAGCCCACTGTGTGCCGTTACCATGGCAAACATCCCAAGGGCCAAAGAAAATAGATGACAAGTACAATAATATGAGGTGTAATCACCAAGGTCAGTTGCCTGCAATGCACCTACTCCACTCTCAAGGCCCCATATTCTCCAAAAGAGAAAAAACTCAGTGTACTTTAAGGGTAAATTACTCAGTAATGTGGTCATTTTTCCTCCGTGCCGCTGGAAATCAGGAAACCTTGGGGGACATGCTCTAGAGACTCTACATGAGCAGTCATTGAGAGATTCCAGTCCACTTCCACTGCTAGATATTTACTTTCCGGTTCTTTGTACTGGGTGCCCTGCAGATGGAATCTAGCATCCTCTTCACGGGGAAATTTTATGACTTATTAACTGTCAACAGTTCATAACCTCTAAGGAGCTATTCAACTTTCTCCTGTGGCCTCATCAGAAATGCCCCTGTTTGATTTGGACGAAAAAGATATCTGAATGTTTTTGCTCTCCTAAACCCTGCATACAAGTGCAACAAAATACTCCTATCAACCTTAACATCAGATCACCACTTGCAGATAAAGGTATAGCAACTTAATGATGCATTCTCTTTGTTTTTAAATGACAGAAGGCATAGTGTGGACTCTATGTCAGCACACAATTGAGGAGACAAATCAACCAAAATATAATTCTTACTGGTGATATGCAGTAACCATACAGATATTTAAGCTCATGCCGCCCCTAAAAACCTACAGCATGTTGCTTTCTTATTATTGTTGAAATATTTATTTGCTCACAACTGTAGGTGAATAATTGCGATATTCTCCTTATTCAAGAGCCAAAACACTCTACTTAGAATATTTTTTTTGACTTAGGGTATCATAGTTATATTTGTCCTTGAGAAATGGTGTCAGCAGTGCGACTAAATCATTTATCACTCGCCAAAAACAACCAGGATGAATAATTGAGTCCAGATGTAGTTGATTTAAGCTAGATACCAGGGTTCATTTCCTGTCTGTGCTTTGTAAGACAACCTATTACACCTCCCAGGCAGCTGCCGGGTACAGGCCGGGTACAGGCCCCGCCTGAATATCAACACTCCTCAGGTGTCAGTGTTACAATCACACAACAGACACAAATGCTATGGTCATATTTTTAAGGTATGTGCTGCACCACTGTAATACAATAATCTATTATATTAGTAGTGCACTTTTCCCAGCTCTCCAGGAAACTGCGTGTCTATTATACTGTGACCTGAATGCATGTTTAGTAACCATAGCTAATTAAATGTAATTTATGTATTAGCAAAACTTAAGGAGCTTTTCCTGCCACATGAAGTTAACCAAAAATGTGATGTGATTTTCAGATATAAGTCCGCTAGGTCCGGAATGTTATTCCCACCTGGAGAATGACAAAAGAAATACAAAAGGTACAAACAGTGACAGATACAGAGACATGTGCACGTGCACACACATCCACACACACGCAGTAGCAGTTCCCTTGTTTATTTTATATGCTAAAAGATCTGGGAGGCCATAACTCTGGCTGCCTTAAAAGCATTCTCTTCCGGCCCTTTGGGCCCATGTGGTAGTAATTAGGTTTTTTGGCTAGGCCATGCAGGTGACTGACATTGAGTGACCACTCCTCAGCACCCATGCATGTGCTAATGAAGTTGGGAACAGCAAATGTTGTCTTTTTTGACGAAGCGTGAGATATTCAATTTTATGTCCATTCTCAGTTACTTTTCTCTCTTAAAGTGTCGAACTGCTACGATGGCCATCACAGTGATATACTGCATCTGTTGTTGTGTTTTGGCACGGTGAATATTTTCTACATTCTCTATTTTCTTAAAAAATATAACCTGGTTACGATCAGATTTTCATTGAAATGCTCTTGCAGGGGGGAAACAACAACTGTTGTCTTTCAAACTGAGCTGACTGAAAACTGTATCCCTCCATTTCAACATGAATTGCATGCCAGTTTCAAAACAAATATACACAAGAAAAGAAGGTTTCTTTGGACAAAATCAATCTTTAGAAGGATGTCAGGATTGTTTGGAAGAAAAGGTAAATACTAAAGTGGAGTGGCCTGCAGACTTTAATGTAGTGTTTATACTGTAATTAGTCTTTGCAGAATGAGAATTCCTGACAGAGGTTCTGAGACGGCGTGGCATGATAAAATAAACTCTAAACGGCACTGTTTCAAGACAACCTCCATGGACCATAAACCAAGACAACCTCCACAGGCTATAACCACCCCTCACTAATTTTCAAAACGGGTGGTCGAATTCTTCTCCATCTCTCTCTCTTTCTCTCTTTCTTCCTCCCTTTTTTGCTCTCTCTCTCTCTCTCTTGCCCCCTCCCTGTGTTTATGCCACTCACTCTCCTCTCCTCTTTTCATTTTCCCTCCATTTCTCTGTTCCTCCCAGTTTGTGTCCCACTGCTTCCTGCTCCCTCCCATCCACAGTGAACCCAGGCTGGAGCGTCGACTTCCAGCTCTCTGCAGGCCCCTCCGGACTCCGAGTCGATGACACAGTCTACACACATGCGTGCAGAGGGGGGACGGCTGGGGCTCGTTCAGAACTGTGTCACTGTCCACCTGAGCAAACAGAGGCTTGGGGAACCAGAGACAGAGGCGGGGGAGAGACGGGTAGGGGGACCAGGAACCAATTGGTGAGGGAGGGCTGGCAGAGTGACAGGCAATGTACAATAACATTAGTCTTCCGCCTTGGCCCAAGTGAGTGCTCCTTCTGGACACCAGCTCTGCCTCAACTTTTCTCTTATTCTTTTTTCTTCTCTTTTTCTTGCATGGAGCTCCCTCCAATGGAAACACATTCCTGTCATGCCTCACTGCTGTTCCCTGTTTAGATTTCTCATTACAAACAGCATTACACGCATGGGCTGGAGCTGGCCAGAGCACAAGCCATGGAGAGGCTGGGGACCTCAACTCTCCACAGCCGCCAGGAGAGAGATGAAGGACGGGGTCTATCACAGGAGGGGCAATACCCAGAATCCTACATGCTTATAATGTGTAATAATGTCCTAATAATTAGTTCTGCTGGAAAGACTAAAATACTTCCAAGTGGTAAAATATATGTTCGTCAAAAGAACATGCTTAAGAAAAAATGTGCAAAATGAACTTGTATTGAACTCTACACATTCTTATACTGTAGTTGCCTTCTCTTGTTGCAGAGGATGAAATAAAACAGAACACAAACCTTAAAAATCTTCCAATTTGCTTTGATCTTAAAATGTCATGAGAGCTGCCATGCTGTCTTTCGAGCTTTAAACTTCCCTGTCGTTACGTTGCGATATGACGTACCCCCAATCTCCATCTAGACGATTTATGAATATGAAGTGGAGCTGCCTCACAGGATACCAGAATTTTATGGAAAGCAGACCTCTCTCTCACTCCAGGTTCTCTCATCTCAGTCCAAGTTCAGCACCAGAGGATTTGAGCTCCCATGACTCCCCAGGCTGTCTGGGTATTGTTGACTGACACCTGACAGTGTCTATTACTATGAAAAACTGGGGGACCTGAGTAGTTACAACACACTACCTGTGTGAAAGAGGATGCTGGGGGGCGGGCGGGGGATGCCGAGATTTTGTTCAAGAACAACTTTCCGTTTTCAGCGACATCCTATCACCGTTGACGTTTCATATTTCTCAGTGATGAAGGATATTTTCCTCATAAAGCCTTCCAAATAAGTCGTAACCTAAAGCTGTAACTCACAGTGGGTTCCACCCAATATAGAACCAAAAATAATTTCCTGTTTTCAACAAGTTGCCACCTGAGTCTTTTCCAAAACCATGCACAGCAAGAGTCCTCAGGCCTCATCCAATCACAAAGTACATGAGCTTTCTGTGTTTTTACCACTTTGTAAAGAAAACTGCCAATTGTGATGTGTTACAACCCGTCTCCTCTGTGCCAGAGGGAGACTTGCAGACAATCTGCTATCAATTTCCCTCAATCCATGGAATCACATTCTCTGCTACAACCCAGATATAAGTGATAACAGTGGACAAAGTCTTTTGAAGCCACGATGCAGATATTCTTGAAAAAAGAGATCCTTTGTTGTATTGCAGATATAGAAGGAGTCATTTATTTTTATTTGATCTATTTGATTTATGTTCTGCTTTTCCATTCCATTTTTTTTCTTAGAGTTATGGAGCATGTGTTAAGATGACAAAGAATTGTTATGTACATACAAAGATGCATGCAATCGTGCCTCATTCTCTCATAGAACTGGACCTATATCAAAAAGACAACATATTTTAAATTCTTCATATGTGGTCAGTGCTACAACAAATACTTGCCAGGTTTTCAGGTTTTCACTCATGAGAATGTGATATTATTCATGTGCTTGATGAAAAAACACCCTAAATAGTAAATATGTATAGGTATATTACTGTATGTTGCAAAATTAAATGTCATTGACAAAAAAAACAAGATTATTGTATGATTTTTGGGGTGCCAAATCACCTCACATCTCAGTATCAAACTATTCAAATCTATTGCTGAACAATGATGGAAAGCAAAGTGAAGCGAACAACAACTGATAGTCATAGGCAGCAGGAGTAGAGAATGATAGAAATCATACAGTAGAAGTGAAATATCAGCACAGCCAGTCAGAATTGTGGGTACACATGGGCTCACATGCTGTGAGATTTATGTCTGACCTAATAGTCTTCAGTCTAACTGCAGTCTCTTGTGGGCCAAACGTTTCAGACTTGTTCTGGGTATGTGTAGTCCCCAAATGGAACTGATCATGTCTGCATATTCCTTAAGCATGTGCCTAAACTGGTGCCATCAGTCCAAGATGAATCCCTACCATCTTAAACAGGTGGAGCCACTGATAAATTATGTGTTTGTTGCATTATGGGAAGGATAGCCAAGATCAAAGGGCAGTGACTTGTTTGAACTTTTTGACGTCTTAATTCTAATCTCTAAAATTGAAACATTCTGCATTACAAATATTGGCAGAAGTGATGTTCTCTCATTCAACCAAAAAAAAAGATAAAAATGCAAATATCATGAGTATATTTTAGGTTGATATTCACTTTAACAAGTGAGTAGTTTGAGAGGAAATTCCCCAAAAGAATGTGGGCTGTCCAACCTCATGTCCTGAAGCCCGGGCCCAGAACCGAAATGAGAGAAAGCAGAGGCCACCTGTTTCCCAGTCACTTCTACTATGCTCTTGGCATAATGCAGGCTTGTTCATGGCAGATTAACACCAGGCCATATGAGGTGGCAGTGCCAGCTGAACTTCAAAACATGAGGGGAAGTGCTGTTAATTCCAGTGTATGGCATGTGGCATCCTATGCATTTAAATCACATGATCCCCACTTGTATATGGTGATTTCCCACTTTGTCAAAAGCAGTGCTCTGTCACGCCTTCTACCACTAGTGTGGGCATGCATTCCTGTCTGGTCTAGTAACACATTCTCTGGAGGGGGCGCACTGTTCCTGTACCAGGGGGGTTATGGTCATTCACCAACATGCCGACACTATTCTGTTCAGTACCTATCACAGCGCTCCTACATTACAAAAGTACACGTATTCAGGCCTTAATTCCAACCGGCCTCAAACAACCTGAAACTGTGGGGTTCATTGTTCATTTTAAATCATGTGGATTATAACAACTATCTAACTATCTAACAACATCTAAACAACATTTAAAATTTCTCAGACAGAGATGCCCACTACATGCATGTATTGTTATGTTAGCTATTGAGTTAGGCCCTTTGGCATGTGATTTTGGTGAGAATCTTTCCACGACAAAAATAAACAATATTTTTACAAACTCAAACAAAGCACAATCCAAATACATTTGGGGGCGGCAATAGCTCAGTTGGTAGAGCAGTCGTCTGGGAATTGGAGGGTTACCGGTTCGAGGCTACTCCGGGTAGCGTGTCGAAGTGTCCTTGAGCAAGACACTGAACCCCTCACTGCTCCCGACGAGCAGGTTGGTGCCTTGCATGGTTGCCACCGCCGTC
>CABFOS010130613.1:0-11601 GCA_900660315.1 Diretmoides pauciradiatus | reverse complement strand
ACATTAACAAATTAAAGGAGCTCTCCGCTGATATAGCAACATTAGATAGGGAATATGCTAGCTCTCCTACCCCAGAGCTCTATCAAAAGCGAACCCGCCTTCAAACTGAATTTGAATTGGCATCAACAGCTAAAGCTGAGCAGTTGCTTCTCAAAGCCCGACACTCAGGGACTCAGAGTAGAACCGCTGCTCCTCCACATCGAGAGGAGCCAGCCGAGGTGGTTCGGGCATCTGGTTAGGATGCCTCCCGGACGCCTCCCTGGGGAGGTGTTTCGGGCATGTCCAACCGGGAGGAGACCTCGGGGTCGACCCAGGACACGCTGGAGGGACTTCATCTCTCGGCTGGCCTGGGAACGCCTCGGGATTCCCCCGGAAGAGCTGGTGGAAGTGGCGGGGGAGAGGGCTTCCTGGGCTTCCCTGCTGAAGATGCTGCCCCCGCGACCCGGACCCGGATAAGCGGAGGACAACGAACGAACGAACGAAGAACTAGGTAGCTAGCTAGCTGAATCAATCCTTCCCAGCATGCTGTGGATAGCTACCTAGCTAGAAGCTAGCAGTGTATCCCAGCTTGTTTGCATGGCCAACTGCAGTAGACTTTTCCTCGGTGTCGCAGGAGACGCACCATCATCGTGTTTTTATTGTACTTTTTTCAAAATTACGCAAATTCTAGGATATGGCCTGTTAGGAAGCATGTACCTTAACAATGTTTGGAGGTTAAAAGCTGGTGTGACATCTCACCTTGCTTATATTTAAGGACTTTGTAAACGCTAATACACTTCCTGGTGAATCCAGTCTTGAGGTAACTATGGTTACAAACAACAAATGTGTGTAAGGTGGGGGGGGCTGTCAATCATACTGACTGACAGTTCTCATTGACACAACCACAAAACAAGGTCAACTTGTAGAATGGGAAATTTGGGCATATAAAAAGGTGGAGGAGATTTATAGTACTTAAAAATAACTGAACAACAACATCGATGGACACATTCACTTTGATGTTACCTAGCGATAACTGGCATGTGTCACATCCAACCACCATGTTATCCCTTTAACCTGAAAAAGCAGTAGACTAGAAATGCAAAAGTGGGACTGAGAAGAAAGCCCCTTGAGGCAGATGTGACCAAATTCCACAAATGTTTTTGTTTATTCAGAGGACTTAAAACTAATATTAGTGCCTCAAATGTTAGTTCCACTAACATCAAATTGCAGCATCATAATGTTGCCTTCTAGCTCTTGTGCTGCTTTCAAGTGCTGTTGGAATATTGGTATTATGTAATTACATGCCTACGAGCCCCGTATTTGGAGCACATGAATGATACAAACACAAAGGGAGTAAATATGCCAGGGAGACTCATGATTTTCTATGATCCCCAAGTTGCAGAGATGTGATGTGTTTAGGGGAAGACAGCATTTCAGCCTTATTAAGAATTGATGGTAAAAGTGATGAAATTGAATCTCCAATCAGCTTTGTTTAATTCTACAAAAAGTAGATATATCTAGCAATACGTTGGTCTACATGTTGGTGTATTGTGAGGAAAAGGGTGGAGTATCTGTGGGTTGCTTGTGTTGGGCCAGTCTCCGCCCGCCCCTGAGGATGACGGTGCCTAAAACCAGAAGGTGAAATTGAAAGCTATTGTAATTAAAAAGACAATACACAGGTTCAAATTCTTCTTTATTTCTTTCTGATCAGTTGAGTAAGGTTCATACCATGTAATAGCGGCATCCTGGGTTCAAATCTGGCCCAGGATCTGCTTGTCATGTCACACGTCTTACTATAGACATCAGCTTAACTTAGGGATTTTTCAACCTGGACCCTATTTTCCCATTACCTTGTGTCTACGTGACTGATGGGAACAAGAAGTTTTGAAAGTGGTCCAGTATTGAGTGAGCGGTTAGCCGCTAAACTGACTGTAATGTAACCCTTCGGGGCAAGTGCATACATCCTCTAAGAGCGTTTTTCTTGCCACTGGCAGGCTCTGATTGTTGTTATGTGTCTGACAGTATCCCTACAGAGAGATAAAATGTTTTTCTTTACCTTTTGCTTGATCCGGTCTGTTGTTATTGTGTTAGCATCCATCCATTTGTAGCACAAGTAGCCACAGCTTCAGTGTGTCCACATCCAACAAAGATCTAGCTGCAACAAGAGGTCTCACTCCTCACGTAATTTCAGAACGAGACTTCTCATTGAGAAAGACTTAGCCTTGAAATCTCGTTCTGAAATTCCACAAGGAGGAAGACCTCTTGTTGCAGTTAGACACTCTTGGAAAGACATCGCCGTTCGAGAGCCCACTGCCGACAGCAGTTTGTTGTGTTGGAGTAAAGAAAGCGTAGCTTAGTGTTATCTAAAAGATACAAAAAACAACTATGGTTCGTTTTTGCGCATTTCCGAATTGTGCCAACAAAATGTTACGTGACAATTCACACAGCTTTCATGTTGGATATGGACACGCTGTTGTTGTGGCTAGTTGTGCTGCAAATGCATGCTAACACAATAACAACAGACCGGATCAAGCGGAAGGTAAAGAAAAACATTTTATTTCTCTGTAGGGATCCTGTCAGACACTTATAACAACAATCGGAGCCTGTCAGTGGCAAATGCACAGTCCTCTAACGGCGTTTTTTGTGCCACTGACAGGCTCCGATTGTTGTTCTAAGTGTCTAACAGGATCCCGACAGAGAAATAAAATGTTTTTCTTTACCTTTCGCTTGATCCGGTCTGTTGTTATTGTGTTAGCATCCACATGGAGCACAGCTAGCTACAACAACAGCTGTCCCTATCCAAGGTAGGTATCACTCCTCAAGAAAGAAAAACATTTTATTTCTCTGTTGGGATCCTGTCAGACACTTATAACAACAATTGGAGCCTCTCAGTGGCAAAAAAAAATGCCATTAGAGGACTATAAACTTGCCCTGAAGCCTCGCGTTTTAGACGGATTCGCTAAGCTAATCGCCAACCACTAGCAGCTACAGACTCGGTCAATACTGGACCAATTTCAGGTTAGTTAGTTAGACACATGGCCATGGGAAAATAGGATCCAGGTTGAAAAAGGCCGAAGTTAAACTTTAAATACAGCCTCTAGCATTAGATATTGATGTGGTGATATAGATGCGTCCCAAAATTGAAGCACCAATTGAAAACACAATTGAAGCATGTGACATAACATTGACATTACATTCATTTTATTCACTGTTTCAATACTTAAACAAATGTGAAATTGAAAGGATTGGTTGCCAATGATCATGAAGCATAAAGAAACCTGTAATAGAAAGTTGACAATTTGTATTTTGCTTTATAGTCATTCTTTGATATGAAGTTAAAAAATGATAAATGTACTACAAAAAGGACAACTTTTAGCTTGTTGTCCTAATACTGACATATTTGACTGTATTTGCAAACATATTGTCATGATGCACTGGAAGGTGTTTACATTTTGCAATAATGGGTGAATATTGTTTTTGTCGATCGAAATTAAGTTTCAGATCAATGTGCGAAGTGTGAAATTTTAATAGTAGTCTATAGAGCTGTGGGCTTAATGTATTTTATCGCCTGTTCTTCTGTGAATCAGCATTGTCTCATTATTTCAGGTACTATGTTTATGTTTCGATCTTCATAATACGATTTTAGCTATGAAAGTAGAAAACAATGCCTGTTTTCTTGATTGTCAAACACTGTGTATGCTTCAACACCTTAACAGTCCCCGAGGTGACCACTGCCGATATCTAGATTAGATTTTTTATTTGCTGTGTTAAACCTTTCAATCCAGTGAGGATTTGCAGAATCTGCAAGGGGGTCAACTAATTCCTCAGAGTATTTTTTACATGTTTCATTTTTAAATTATGTCTTCAGCGGCGCATGTTAAAGTTTGTCTTGTTTTTTAAATATTTATCATATTTATCTATCTCATAACTTAGTCGCGTCACCATCATCCACCAACAATCAACGATGATCACACATCATTTTCATTTCTCCTTTGTTGAAAGACTGATTTACAATCAAAACCAATTGCCATTTTGAAGCATTATTTACTTTTCAAATAGTTTAGGACAATATGTAACCACTTTGCACCTAAGTTCACCTAAATTGGGATTGTACCATTTACAATCCCAACTCCTTACTCAATGCATATGGCACAATTTTGATGCCATTTCAAACTTTAAATTTTTCATTAACTTTAGTGTTAATATTCAAGGCATAATGCAGACAGGGGTCAGTGAAATTAGTTCTGGTTAAAGGATAACTTCGGTCTTTTCAACCTGGACCCTATTTTCCCATGGACGTGTGTCTAACTGACTCGTGGGAACAAGAATTTTTGAAATTAGTCCAGTATTGACCGAGTCCGTACCTGCTAGCGGTTAGCTTAGCTTAGCTAATCCGTCTAAAACGCGAGTCTTCGGGGCAAGTGCATAGTCCTTTAACAGCATTTCTTTTGCCACTGACAGGCTCCGATTGTTGTTCTAAGTGTCTGACAGGATCCCAACAGAGAAATAAAAGGTTTTTCTTTACCTTTCACTTGATCTGGTCTGTTGTTATTGTGTTAGCATCCACTTGGAGCACAACACCAGCGTGTCCCTATCCAAGACAGGTTTATACAATAAGCGGTATAACTCCTCACGAAAGAAAAACGTTTTATTTCTCTGTCAGGATCCTGTCAGACACTTATAACAACAATCAGAGCCTGTTGGTGGCACACACAAAAAACACCGTTAGAGGACTATGCACTTGCCCCGAAGCCTCACATTTTAGACTGGTTCACTAAGCTAAGCGCTAACCGCTAGCAGCTACGAACTCGGTCAATACTGGACTAATTTCAAAAATTCTTGTTCTCACGAGTCAGTTAGACACACGACCATGGGAAAATAGGATCCAGGTAGAAAAAGACCTAAGTTATCCTTTAAGCAATTCTTATTTATATGATTTGTCATGCTGTTTTAACTTGCCAGGGCAAGATGCAATGAGTTCAGAAAGAAACTCCTGTCGTTAAGTTCCCCAAATTGCATTTAAAATGGGGTTTTTAACCAAAGGGCTTGCTGTATGTTTACTGTACAAACATAAAAGCATCTTGGAGCCCATCTATTGAAGTTACTCACTGTGCCTTGCATATGAAGCTGAAGAAACATTTTCACTGATGTACGAGGGCTGAAGAAAGAATCACAGTTAACGCTTACGTGGATAAATGGCATGACATTATAATAATTTCTGTGATTTCAGATTTCAAGTTGCATTTTAAAATCTATTACTGATTGTTTTGCACAATACGTCATTTGAATATTATGTGTGTTAAGTTTTTGAAATCAAAATTGAATAATAAAAAAAATGGGATTTGTGTAAGCAAACCAAACATAATCTTCACTTCTAAAAATTCATTCAATAATTTTAGAGATGCGGTGAAATATCCACAATATATGTGACAGATAAGTTAGTAGGTATTGAATCATGATTAGTTAAGTACTGTAGCATATAATGTCAAATATTAGTAAGGACTATAAACTCAGTGCTCATGAATGTGAAACATTAATTCCCTTCAAATCTTTTTGTTTATTTGTTTATGTGCTTTTCCAATTTGAAAACAGCTCAAAGACAAAACATATTACACATAAATCAAAGTACAGGAATACAGTTTAAGAACAGAAAAATAGTTCCAGCTCACCAATTAACATACCCATAGCCAATTGTTACCATGTTCTTCAAATTATGTAAATAAGGCCAACAATATACAACATGGTCTTTACCATAGAGCTTGACATCATCGTCATCATCATCTCCAAAACATTGTACAACCTTATTGTTAAACCTGGTGTCCCCCCCTGTCCACACTATGAAATACATCTTTGTCAAAATAATGAAAGTATCTGAAACTGCAAATATGTCATTTGTTTATCTGTTTTTGTAATTTGATTGATCTGTTAAGTGTGTGTAATATCCACCAGAGGGTAACGTACACATGCGGGTCTGAGTGGCTCAGAGTCTATTTACATACAGGCTACATTGGCCTAACTTTGTGACTATGATATAAATTAAAATGAATGAGTGCCAAATGTCCTTGAACAGGACCTGTACCAGGAACTCAGAGTACGCTGACCCGTCAAGGGAGACGGAAACGACTCCTGGTGTAGATACTTGTGATATATGAATGTATAGCTGAAGGTTTACAATGCTAAATGTTTTTTTGCTGAAAGATGAAAACTTCTTTAAATTTTGTCTCAGTTTCAAATTTGAAAATCTTCAAAAAATGTGTTGTATGTATCTATTTGTATGTCCATACATAGCCTATATATGAGTATTCAGTGACGGTCTTCTCATGCTCCCATTAGAGGTGAATATAAAGTGCTAATTTGCTTCATCTGTTAGATTGAAGAAAGAAACACTTGGGACATTTCCATTACGAATGCATTCCACAGAGAAGATGACTAGTAGCCTACGTTATCTGCGCCATCCCACCCTGTCCCAAATGCAACGTGAGCATGCCATTTGGTGAATTTCACCCTGAATTTTATAAACTATAAAGAGTGAGTTTGTCCAAAAATGTATGATTAAATGTTATTCCAACATTAAAATCCAACTACGAAAGTAGTGTACTGCACACACAAAAAAGCTTCAGATGTGTTTCATTACGCTCCATATCTTTAATGTAAATACATCAGAACAAACAGTGTTTTTTTCCTCCGGGATTGATGAGGTTTACTCATTAAAGAAGTTTAAATATATAGGCAGTGCTGAAAGGACTCCTGCGCCTCTTTAATTCATAACATGTAACATTTTTAACATTACAGCATTTACAAGATATTTTTAAGGTGTTTCTAGAATATTTTTTTATAAAATATATTAACATAAAGAAGAAGAAGAAGTTGAAGAAGCAGAACAAATTCTATTAAAAAGGAAAAGAGAAACGAGTCCCATCAACACAGCCAAACTTATGGGCTGTTGGTGAACCTGATCCATCCTGGAGGTCAAACAGGTCAAACGTTCGCTCTAATGTATTTAACGTTGGCCTGAAGAAATGGAAATGAGAAGACAGGGAGAAATAAAACAGGTCTGACGACTTTCAGTGTGTACTTTTTAAATCACTGTATAATTATTGTTGCCCTAACCAGCGCTTGAGGATATCTAGTCATACGGTCGTCAAAAAGAGCTGTTGGCTAAATATTTTACAGATCGCCTTTGGTTGAAAACATGTACAGAAATATGTACAGATGTCTGTAGCTGATCAAACTGCCCAGGATCATTTACTCTCCGAGCCGACGACATGTTTTCCATTTTTGCATAAACTAGAAAATAAATCACGTGATTCATTTAATAATTGCTTTTGCAGGTGAATATTCTTTTGCGCATGCACTTGGTGTCTGCCTGTGTGTCAACAGTTTTAATGATTTGATGTACAGAGAGCATGGTCCTTGTTAGTTATTAAAAAAAATTCCAGCAAACTGTAAATATATGCCTTACATAGTTGTCTTGTGTTGGTATGTCTGTATTGTTTCATGGTTATTGGATTATTGTATCAAAAGAGGAGCCTCACAAATAAAGCAGAGGTTTTATTGTTTCTACTCTATTTGGTGTCGGTCATGTAGAGGTGAAGTCCCACTCAATAATTCATTTTGTCGTAAGGAACAATGGATTACGTGGTGAAACGTAAACGCTGCAGTATGTTGGCGTTCTACTGAATGTACCATCTGAAACACGACAACCTGGAAATCCAGTTTCCAGGGTGGGTTTCATTATAAATATTGCAGTGGCTTCACACTGCTAAAGCTTCTACGCAGACATTATGTCTATATTCTGTACCCACATATGTTTCTATACAGACAAGGCAGAAAGAGTTGGTTCCAATAGTCTTGAAGCCACTTTATCCCATTCAGTCCTTTAGTCCATCAGGTTAGTGTCAGTCCAGCCTTGTAAGAGCTGATAATGTAACGACGACACATAATGTAATAAAAACTCATATTGTAATAACTGGTCGATAATGTAACAAAATGCTGAGCGAATAACGTAACAACTTTTTGTGCATATTAAACTAAGAAATGTACCAGACTCGTGGTCAACAACACTTTGGATGAATATGTAAACTATTAAGCAAAAAACAATAACACACTGATTTTCAGTGGATTTCTAATATTTTCTCTACAGTGAAGGGATTACTCTGTTAATCCATCAATTATTGACTCACTCTATAATGTAATAAAAGTATTACACTATTAGGGCAAAAATATTTTTGCTTGCTTTATAATGTAAGAAGGTTATTACAATATGCACAGAAAGTTGTTACGTTATTCGCTCAGCATTTTGTTACATTATCGACCAGTTACATTCTTATTACAATATGAGTTTTTATTACATTATCAGCTCTTACAAGCCAGCTATATTCTCAGTTAAGTAAATATGATCCAGATTATCGGTTTCACAGTTATTCACAGATCACTATTTGCCTACAGAGACGGATACTGCAATTGTTTAATAGGATTTGTAATAGGCTACAAGTTCCCAATTACCAAATAACTGAAGCCTGACTATTACTGTTGCTCTGTCATAGTAGATGCTGCTCAGCTGATTTGGTTTAGTTGTTAGCAACTGAGCCAATCTCACCCAAGCTGCTCGTGTCTCAGTGGAAAAATACAGCAAGAAGTGCTGTGCCCTGGGGTTTTGTCTCAAGCCAACCCCACTGGCTTTTTTTTGGTTATAATAGAAGAAATGCAATACGGAGTGGGGAAACAATGATTAGACCATAAAAAAAAAGACAACAAGAAAAACCTTTGTTTCATGTTCTGGCTCTGCTCGTGACAAGTTTCTTACTTTGGCTCTGGCTGTAGAGACCCTATGGTGCACTGAGAGGAATACTGCTCAGTTTACTGTAAACAACTGCTGGGTGAGGGGGCTTTGTCATGGAGGGGTAAGTAGTCTACTTTGCTGTGTATTTATTGTATTATTATATAGGTTTGGTAAATGTATTGCTTTTATTCTAATTTGTTATTAATAACTAAAGCTACAGTTTTTGATAACCACTTGCTGGGAAAACTTTCCATTCCTGATAATCCTGCATGCTTAAGTTCAACAGTAAATAAATAAAGCTTACAACCAGAGCCAAATAATGGTCAGCTGAGTAGTTTTAGTTTTATCTGTGTATACCCTGGAGCACTGATAGTCTGGTTTTCTTTGTATCGCTGCCGTGGATGAGGTAAAGTGACATTTCTGGTCAGTTTGAATCTTACTGGTATTTAATCTAGTGACTACTGTGTGTTTGTGAACATGATTAGGGAATTCCCTAAAGGGAACAGCCACGATGCACCTAGCCAAGACAACAGTCTGGTAAAGAAGGGTCAACTATTACTGGACCGTGGCCAGTGGGCTACCAAGCTGGAGTTTTTGCTTGCTGTGGCAGGAACCTTGGTTGGGCTGGGAAACCTCTGGAGGTTCCCCTACCTGTGTTACAAAAATGGAGGAGGTAAGCAAGACCCAAAGAATCATACATACTGTAGGCTTTTGCATTCATTGTGTCCTGCAAGGGTGTGAAGTTGCAGTTAACCTGACTAATGTGGAAACAAAGATATACAATTTCAAGTAAGTAGTTCAACCTTTGCACAGAGCTGCGGATGAATATTCTCATTTTTTTTGTCATGAAATGCTATAGGTGAAGAACAAGTCAGACGTTGTGCTTGCCTCAATTTTTGAAAAGAATAATTTACACAGAGAATAAAAAAGCAATGTAAAATATTAGCTCTTGAAATTCAAGCTCTATTTATAATAATAGCATGTTTTATTTATAAACGCCTTTCAAGTCACCCAAGTACAGTGTACAATAAATCATCGTAAAAAGGTGTATTTTAAAAATAGGCTTGTAAGAGCTGATAATGTAGCAATGACGTATAATGTAATAAAAAATATATATAAAAACTCATTGTAATAACTGGTCGATAATGTAACAAAATGCTGAGCGAATAACAACTTTTTGCACATATTGTAATAACTTATTACATTATACGTCATTACATTATAAAGCAAGCAAATGTATTTTTGCAAAAATATTTTGTTGTATTACATTAAAGAGTGAGTCAATAATTGATAGATTAACAGAGTAATTGCTTCACTATAGAGAAAATATTAGAAATCCAATGAAAATCAGTGGTTTATTGTTTTTCACTTTAATACTTAATAGTTTAAATATTCATCCAAATTGTTGTTGACCACTACAGTCTGGAACATTTCTTAGTTTAATATGCGCAAAAATTTGTTACGTTATTCACTCAGCATTTTGTTACATTATCGACCAGTTATTACAATATGAGGGTTTTTTTTTGGGGGGGGGGTTATTATGTTATGCGTCGTTGTTACATTATCAGCTCTTACAAGGCTTCAAAAGAAGTAGCATAAGTGCATTGGCACATTCCTGAGGCAGAGCGTTCCAGAGCTGAGGACCCGCCACAGTAAAAGCCCTGTCGCCCGTGGAGCGAAGGGTTTGGTGCAGGGGAGAACTTTTGATTTAATACATGTAGCAGATAATCCAGTGATATAATGCAGACTTCTTCACTTCCACTTGAACAAATCTCGTTAACATCCATCACTTTAGAACCACACATACAGGGTGGAGGTCAGTATTAGGCTAGCCTGCTAAATGTGCACATTAACTTACTCTATATTTAGATTTTGCCATTAATTATTCTTGATGTAATATTTGGTATATTGGTTGAACTTTTACCCTTACCACTTACCGTAGTGAGGAACGTAAATGGAAGGCTGTACGTGATGATGTCATTGGTGGCGGGGCCGGAGATGGAATAAACGTGTTGAACCTAAGCTCTCGGTATTCGCGGATAATATGAAGGTTTATGTTTATATTACATAACATCAAGCATTACATGGTGTCAGAATAGGAGACTAACCCACAGCGACAAGAAGAATGGATTCTTATGGTGTACCAGCTCCGAGAATGGATTGGGAATCTTCCAATTTACCCGAGGCTTGGAGACGTTTCAAACAGACGACGGAGCTGATGTTCAAGGGTCCCCTGCGCGGAAAAAACGAAGAGGAAAAGTGTTCCTACCTCCTGCTTTGGATAGGGGAAAAAGGGCGAGATGTCTACAACACTTGGACGCTAACAGCAGAACAAGAAAAAGACTCAAGACATACTAGATAAGTACACTGACTATATACGCCCAAAGCAAACCCCATCTATGCTAGGTACCGTTTCCATGAAAAAATGCAGAGGGAAAATGAGACTTTTGAACAATTCGTCACTGAGCTAAAGTTGCTAGCGAAGGACTGCGTCTATCCGAATCAGATGAGATGGTCAGAGACCATGTATTTGCGACTAACTCCCCAGAGTGCGAGAGAAGCTACTTAGCCAAGGAGCTAACTAACGCTAGACAACGCCATTGACATCGCCAGATCACATGAGCTAGCCCAGCAGCAGCTTAGGTCCATGGGACAGGGTAACTTAGCGGCCAGGATACAGTGCATGCGATAGCCAGAAATGCTAATTTTAGCCACAGGAATACAGCGCCAACAGCGGCTAAGCTAATTCCTACAAACAAAGGGAAGGCCATTTTAGCAGCGCAGCTAAGGCATGTGGCTATTGTGGAGGGCTACACGGCGCTAAAGCCACTTGTCCAGCC
>CABFOS010130611.1:0-13086 GCA_900660315.1 Diretmoides pauciradiatus | reverse complement strand
TGTCTGTCTGTCTGTCTGTCTGTCTGTCTGTCTGTCTGTCTGTCTGTCTGTCTGTCTGTCTGTCTGTCTGTCTGTCTATCTGTCTGTCTGTCTGTCTATGTGTCTGTCTGTCTGTCTGTCTGTCTGTCTGTCTGTCTCTCTCTCTGTCTGTGGGTGTCTCTCTCTCTGTCTCTCTCTCTCTGTCTCTCTGTCTGTGTGTTTCTGTCTCTCTGTCTCTCTCTCTCTGTCTCTCTGTCTGTGTGTTTCTGTCTCTCTGTCTCTCTCTCTCTGTCTCTCTCTCTGTCTCTCTCTCTCTGTCTCTCTGTCTCTGTCTCTCTGTCTGTGTGTTTCTGTCTCTCTGTCTCTCTCTCTCTGTCTCTCTCTCTGTCTCTCTCTCTCTGTCTCTCTGTCTCTGTCTCTCTGTCTCCGTGCGTGCGTAGCCAAGTCCGTGTTAAGAAAGTGTGAGGCCATTCTCACCTGGCCGAGACCGAGCTTTGAAGAACCATCTGTAGCGAGCCTTGCCAAGAGTAAACACAGTCCCTCAAGTATATACAGTCCTGCATAACACACAGACAAAAGTCCCAGGACAGCGGGCAGAAGTTGGTCTTTCTAAAAGTATTGGGACAGAGAGCTATGGTTGTTCTTCTGCTACTGCTATCTGACACGTGTTGATTTCAGCTTCATTCAACTTGACTCATAACTTCAGATTGAGGTTCTACCCCTGAGACAAATGAAAATATGGATTCCTGGTCATTCTCTCTCATTTATTGTAGATAAGTAGAATCACCGGTCAAAACAATGTTCGCGCATTTGTATTTCATGAGATTGCGAAGCAGCAGATCTGCTGAGCTCTTAAACCTTGGCCCTCGCTAATTAGCGTCCTCCTGTTTTGAAGCAGTAAACTGTCTTTGAAACCTTTTAAGCAGCGAGTGGTAGCAAACTTGTTTGTTCTAAGAAACTAAACAGCCGTCCCGCTGATTAGCTCCCGGCAGTGTACGTGGAACTGGCCGTAAAAACCCCCGCTGCAATCAACAGTGAAGCAAAGTTTACTGTGCTTTCATACAAACATCCTGAGTCCTTCAATGGAGGTGCAGCTCAACGTGAGCTCAGATTGGGGCCTAAACTTCACCTTGACCAAGACACTGAATCTCCTACATCTCGCTGTTCTGTAGCTGACCTCTGACCTCTCTCTGGAGGAGGGAAAGCCAAAAGAGAACTTCACTATGGGGATCAATAGACTAGTGCAGCTGTATTTGCTGTCCTACTGCCTCTCTCTGTCTGTCAGTCCTGCTCATACCATCTTTCCCCTCTCTTCTCTTCTCTTTTTTTTGTCTCTCAGCTGTTTTTCAAAGAACAGTTTCCATCCTCTTTGATGTGGGAGGAAGGCGTGCGTTGGCACTTTTTAAAAAACTCTTAAATATTTTCCCTGGCTGGTGTTTCTGAGGTCCCACACCCTTCTCTCTCTCTCTCTCTCTCTCTCTCTCTCTCTCTCTCTCTCTCCACCTGCAAACTTGCGTGAAGCAGCTGCATCGCCACATTAGCTGTCATAGGTGTGTCTGTGTGTTTGTCTCTAGAATTCAGCACCTCATTGTCAGGTGTTGAAGTGTGGTCCCTTGGGGCCACAAGGATCGTGTGTGTCTGTGTGCTAGCTAATGGTTATCCTTGGTGTAAACAAATCCCATTAAAGTCAAATTAATCATTCTGCCCCCCCACCACTTCCTTTGCCTCCTACTAAGGAGTCTGTCTGTGTTTCCACCATATCCTGTGTCTGTTCACAGGCTCATGCACGTCCTCATGTTCACGTGCCACGAAGTTCCACCAGTTTCGCCCTTTGGGGATGTGTAGTTTTATTACGAACAATCACTATCGCAAAACTGTCTCTGAAATGTGGAAGATCTTGTTTGTGATGTCTCCATTTTTTGGATCAAGGAGTTGTTAAACCTTCAGCCATGTTTGACCTGGATCCTATTTTACCACTTTTTTCCTGCATCTTCCATCTCCTAAAGCTTCTTCCAGTATGACTCACCTGGGTGCACGGCTCTCGAATACAGTCCTATTGAGCCAATGGACACTCGACGCAACGCTCTATCCCAAATGTTCACTCTGTAATGAGACCTGTTGGTAAAAAAGATGTACATATAAATAATATAAAATGACGTCTTTCTTTTACTAAATAAGTAGTTATAGTTGTCAGATCGCGGATGAACTGAAAAGTAAATATATCTTGAGCTGCTTTAGGTGCTTTTGGGGTCTATTTTTTCATCCATTGGCCCGTTAGTTCTGTATTAGAGAGCCGCACCCACACACACCAGATGTAAGTAGTTGTATAGTGAAGCAGTTGATGAAATTTTGGTCAGAATTGATGTGGAAAGCAATGCAAAAATAGGGTCTAGGTCGAAAAGTTCTGTTTTAAGTTAAACAAGTCAAGGTGTTGCATTGAAGTCGATGGAATGCAGTGCAATTTGTGACCATTTCTCTAACAGCTGTACGTGTGTGTGTGTATTGTGTATTGTGTGTAGTCCTTCCAGAGTGTTCTGGGGAAAGACGAGGCCTTGCCGGACTCTGTTAGGAACCTGATCTCTGCCAACTATGATCCAGTCTACAAGTTCCACCAGGCCTTCCTCAAAGAGGTGGAGCAGAGGCTGGCGCAATGGTCAGTTTCCGCAGACTCACATTCAGAAGACTTTAAATGTCACATTACCACGGCACCAAAAAGTCATCTTAGACATGGTCAAACGGCACATAACACAGACATTACAAGCAAGGGTCAGGGCAGTAGTGTGCTGAAAGTATTCCTGTGACCTTACAATGATCACGCTGGGAGAAGAAACATAATAAGTCAGATGGAGACGAGATAATCAATGAAAGAAACTATGAAAACATGTACAAATATGATTAAGAGCAGATAATACACTTAGAATTTAAATTGGCTATTGCAAAAAGACACAAACATAACAAGAGTTGAATAAAAGTTCATGTTTGTTTCTTTATGTGTGTGTGTGTGCGCACCTCAGCGAGCGTATCATGTTGATGTTTGTGCCAGCCAGAGCGTGTGTGTGGTCTGTGCTGATAGATGTCACCCGTGACCCCGGACGCGTCAGTGTCAGTCAGTCAGTCAGTCGGTGACTCATACAGTCACACACCACCGTCCGCCATCACAGTTTATTTGGGCTTCGTCATCTTCGTGGCCCCGGCGCTTCCATCCGTTACCTTCCGAGTCACAA
This sequence comes from Diretmoides pauciradiatus, assembly GCA_900660315.1. Taxonomy (NCBI): domain Eukaryota; kingdom Metazoa; phylum Chordata; class Actinopteri; order Trachichthyiformes; family Diretmidae; genus Diretmoides; species Diretmoides pauciradiatus. The sequence continues at coordinate 9,883 of CABFOS010130611.1, read as the reverse complement.
CACCAAGGCTGCAGCGGCCTTGTTGAGAAGTGTGTGAGTGTGTGTGTGTGTGTGAGGTGTGGATAGCTTGGAAGCTGCCCAGCTCCATCAAAGCTGTTTCACACTTTTGGAAAATGCCCTCATCCTGTCTGAGAGATGGGCTGTGTGGAAGGAAATGAAGGAAAGAGAAAGAAAAAAACGACATTTTTTTTGTTAAAACTAAAATAGACTTTGGCTCCAAACTGAGCATCAGCTAATGGTGTTTGCTCCATGACAGAGCGTGGCTATATTTAAGTACACTGCTCCATTTGTGTCTTCCTGGACCGCTCCAGACACATTCGGTTGCTAGGAGGCGTGATGTGCAGGTATGACATTTCTGGGAGGCTGTGGTGCACGATATTTTACATCTGTTGTACCGTGAAATCAAAGTAGTTTGCCACAATCCTACGTCGTTATTCAGCAAACGCATTTCCACTGCAACTTTTCTTTATCAACAAATACCATCTTTGCTTCAGGCAGCATAAAAACGTTGTGATATTGACAAAATTGCACTGAATCTTGTGGTTTCCACTCACTGAACTAATGAAGAACCAAACCAAAACAAATCATATTTAAGAATGATAAGGGGAACGTGTAGATTTATGTCTGTGGTTGTAATGGTATAGACAAACTACAGATTCATCTAATGCTTTGTACGCGGTAATATACCTGTTTCTACTGTTAATTAGTGCATGAGACATTGGTTTTGGCTCATGCGTTATTGGCCATAGATGGTGAAACCGTGACCGTCACTGCAAAAATGTTTTGGTTAGTGGTCATTTTATGCTCTACTAGTAAAGATTTATATTACGCCTCCATGGTGCAGCTACGAAAACACAAAGCTTTAGCACCGTACTACTGTAGTTTCAGGGTAACGTTCGGAGTAAAGACAGGAGAAATGGGTTTGGGGTGTAAGGCGACTTTAGTAAACAGATCAAATCCAAGCAAGAAGGCAAGAAGGTCCAACTTCATTAGATTTTCTGAAGGTGGTGTTCAACTGAAGCCTTGAGGCCTTTATACCTTCAACCAGGAATCTTTAATGAACTACAACTTCCCCCTAAGGAAATAATATGGCATTAGAAGAGCATTGCAGTCACAGCAGCCTTAGTTTGACGTCGCACGTGCAAACACCAAGTCCACATGTCTTATTCTGGCTGACACACACACTCAAGCAGCAGCGTTCTGAACCTTATGTCTGGAGAGTGTCCAGGGACTGACTGGTAAGATGAATAGGATTGTGGGAATAGAGTGAATATTTTCCATTGTCAGGTCCGGCTCTGGTCTGACACCTGCTGGTGAACACACATTACTACACGCTATTATCACAACGTCTGCATCTCTCTCTCTGGCTCTCTCAGGGAGGGTCGTTCCAATGCCCATATTAAAGGAGACTATCAGCGGATTAGCGACGTTCTCCTGAAGAACCTCCAGGGTCTGAAGGTAACTCGTGAAAGCCCCTCATTGTCTTTTATAGGGTTTCCATTACAGCCGTTAGAATACACGGCCACTTCACACACAGATTTACACCAGCGAGATCCATGACGCATTACCCATCATTTTACTTTACCTATGATTCATTTGTGGCTGTCATCCATGTCCTATTCCACTCTATGTAGACTGTATGTTGTATGCAGTGCCATATATAGTTGTAGTAGTGCACATAACATGACACAACACTAGTTTTTACTTATTCATGCTACCAGTACATACTGAATCTGGAGAGCTGAAGAACAATCTGTCAAAATCGACCCCTTTTAAATGCAATAGGAATAGTAAGAAACACAAAAATGTGTGATATTCTCTCATGGAATCACTCCATAGTACTATTACAACGGTAACATTTTACGTTTTTATACTGTAGCAAATTACAATGAGTGCAGCGGTGGAATAAACTCCCAATTCCTATTACAGGTGATCAATAGTAAGGAGTGCAAAGTCCAGAGCCCTTAACAATACTGCTGTGACTATTATTAATGAAAGGCTGAAATCTGAAATCAATTCTCTCTCTCTCTCTCTCTCTCTCTCTCTCTCTCTCTCTCTCTCTCTCTCTCTCTCTCTCTCTCTCTCTCTCTCTCTTATATATATATCTGCAGCAGTTGACGGTGCACCTCCAGAAACACTCGGAGTGCCTGGTGGAACTGGAGCGGGCCTGTAGGTCGGTACATGATGCAGAATATAGCTAGAACCAAAGGTCGCTGGCTGCCGCTTGGCATTTAGCACACGTCCTTGGCCTGGTTCGGCCTAGTTTCCATAAGCATGGGTGGAAGTTTTTATTTCACTGGCTTGTCTGCATGGGACTTGAATGTCTCAGACTGACCTGGTACAGTAGTATAATGCTAATGGAAAGGCTGACATTATTATCATGAGTACCGACATTTTGAAGAAGGTTATCTGTATTTCTGTGTTTTTCTTTTTTTACATATTGAGTACTCGCATGACTGCAAAAAACATCAGTGATTATTACAGTGATCTTGGATGAAAGGATGAAATAAGGCACTTCTTCTTCTTTCATATCCAAAAGTAGTTATTACAGTAGTTGATGACTTTCTGAACACAGCAGCATGTTGAAATGAAACCGTCTTCCTCCGTCTCTCCGCCTCAGGGCCAATCGTCGGTTGGAGGCTCTGTGCAGGGACTTTGAGCAGCAGAAGGCCTGCTACTTGCCCTTCAACATCTTCCTCCTCAGGCCCCTCCACCGCCTGCTGCACTACAAACTCATCCTGGAGAGGCTCTGCAAGCACTACCCGCCCACCCACGACGACTTCAGGGACTCCAGAGGTCTGTGGTTTGTGTGTGTTTGCGAATGGATTACAGCTCTTAGATTAGACGCCAGGAGATGAGACCTGGTCAGCTGCTCCTTACCGTCCTCTTCCCTCCCCTCGTTCCTCCCCAGCGGCCCTGGCAGACATCTCAGAGATGGTGCTGCAGCTCCAAGGCACCATGATGAAGATGGAGAACTTCCAGAAACTGCTGGAGCTGAAGAAGGATCTGACGGGCATCGACAACCTGGCCATCCCAGGAAGGGTGAGAGAGAGAGAGAATGAGATCGGGATCACATGTCACTCCCTTCTAGATCCACTCTCTGAAGTTTTTGAGATGAAAACATTGTGTACATCTCTGTAAATTTGACCCGACTGATCCTGGCATAGAACCCTGCACCGTTTTCAGCAGCATAAACGCAGTACGAATGTGTCGTGCTGGTGTTTTTGAGATGGGACGGCAACAGCAGACGAGATTCGGGGGCATTTTGTGATTGGTAGACACAGTAGACAGAGACAGGAAGGACTGGGGGGAGGCGGGACATGCGACAAAGGTCCTAGGCTGGATTTGAACTCAGGACATCGTGGGTACATACTTATACACCTTAGTCAACATTCTTTCTAGAAAATATCTTACTTTCAATCCAAGTTATTAGTAGAAGTGAGTGCTATGCTTTTCATATAGTTGCTGCATTATTCAGGTCTAGGAAATCACAAGACTTAGATCATTTGCTGCAGAAGTTTGAAGAACACTTTGGACGTCCTGTCTTTGGATGCCCTGTCTTTGGACCCAGCAGACTCATGATTTGTTTCCTGCTCATTCATAGATCTTGATTTTCTCTCTGTTGTGGCTGGCAGGAATTCATCAGGCTTGGTTGCCTCAGCAAACTCTCTGGGAAAGGCCTTCAGCAGAGAATGTTCTTCCTGGTATGACATCACAGCTTTCCTCTCCCAATGTCTCTAAAGTTGTGCATGGGCATAAAATATAACTTCCTTCCTGCCTCTCTCCCCTTCTCTCCTCCCTCCACCCCTCCTTCTCTCCTCCCTCCCTTACCTCCCCTCCGTCCGGCCTCCAGTTCAGTGATTCCTTGGTGTACACCAGTCGAGGCATGACCCCGTCCAACCAGTTCAAAGTTCACGGCCAGCTGCCCCTCTACGGCATGACGGTACCAAACCAGTTTCTCAGTAATACTAAGTGCTTTGCTGACTGTCAGTACGGTACGGAAACCATGAGACTGACCGGAACCAGTGAGATCTTTTGAATGTTTTTTCATTACGATCTCTTCCTGAAAGTAGTGTTTGAGTGCAAAAACAATTAGGGTGTTGGAAAATGACACGTTAACGCCTTAACAGCCTTAAGTCCTGCTTCCATGGTCATATTCAGAGTATTCTGTTCATATTCAGGGGTATTCGTGAGAATGGATGTAATGAGCTTATCCCGAAAGAAAGACTTAGAGTGGGATTTGCGTGTGCAGTGTTTAAACTCATGAAGCATAAAGTGATGCAGTGCTTTGCCTGTGTGTCTTCTGCAGATCAGAGAGAGCGAGGAGGAGTGGGGAGTCCCTCACTCCTTCACCCTGTTTGGACAGCGGCAGTCTGTGGTGGTGGCAGCGAGGTACACACACACACACACACACACAATACTATAAAAACAAGGCATAATAGTTTTAAAATGTGGAATGAAATATAACAAACGCATTGGAAACAGCACAAGAACTGAATTAAACATGACCTAAGTGACCACGTGTTTGGAGTGGAAGCTGATGCATTATGAATGGAGAGACCATGTGCTCTTAAGAACAAAGGTCTGAAACATTAATAAGGACCAACCTCATTAATTATGAATTCATTCAAATGAAGTTGAACCACGTGACCTATTTTCCGTTTCCCCTGTTGTTCATCTATAGATTTCATTCATTTAAATGCGTTTTTATGTTGGTCATTTTCTCTCTCTGTCCTCCTTTTGCACCTCTCTCTCTCTCTTTCTCTTTCTCTTTCTCTCTCTCTCTCTCCCTCTCCCTCTCACTCCCCCCCCCCCTCTCCCTCTCGCTCTCTCTCTCTCTCTCTCTCTCTCTCTCTCTCTCTCTTTCCTCTCTGTTTCTCCTCTTTCTCTCCGTCTCAATGATCTCTATCCCATGAGCTTTATTGGTATCAACCCCTCTCTCTGTCCCTCTCCAGCTGTGCACCAGAGATGGAGAGGTGGGTGGAGGACATCAGGATGGCCATTGACCTGGCAGAGCAGAGCAGCAGCCCCCACACTGACCTGCTCTCCACCAGCCTGTGTGACAATAGTACGTCTAGTGTGTGTGTGTGTGTGTGTGTGCTCATTATAGTAAATGTTTTGAGCTTTAGAAACATTTCATTTTGTTATTTTTGAACGCATCTTCGCTTTACGGACACAATACTGTACGTAGAAACCTTTATTTATCCAGCGACTCACACTCACATTCATACAATATGACACATTCACATCTAGGAGCTGCCCAGTACAATTTTCCCACATAAATATGGATGGTGTACCTGTTGTACCTGTTGTACCTGACTCACTAAGACCGCATGGGGCCCAGAACGATAAAACTGTAAAGGCTCATAAACAAAATTCCAGTGTGATTCATCGCCTGCAGTGTTTTTTTCCTGCAGACGTCTCCAAGTTGAAGTTCATGTGGTTGTTGCTCGTTGGCAGTGCTACCGTACATATCTGACTGACTGGTGTAGGAATGCGTCTTTCTTTGTTTTATCAATCAAACTGAACCGGATCGTCAACAGGCTCAGACTCTCCCACAGAAAGGGAGGATATGTGTCCTTTATCACTCCCTTCTCATCCTTTCTTTCCCCCGTTGGAAGACAGACAGTCGGTCTCAGCGCCTTTTATGTGAGGAATATTGTTGAACTGTTCCCGTTTGTCTTTCTTTTCATTTTTTGGTTTTGTTACCTGATATATGCGGATCCCCACCCCGGCTGTCATCCCCCTTTTCTTTTCTCATCCTTCATCTTAAATGCCTGTCATGGTGTGTTCAATGAGACCTCCGCCAGGTGACCTTTCCTTTGACTCCTCCATTGTCTCTCGGCTGAAGCACCTGACGTTTTTGCACAAACCGACAGAGTATTGGCTTACAAGTGACAACAAAAGGACAGTTTTACTCACTATATGATCACGAGACAGTATAGAAATGTAGGACTTTGATCTCTTTTAGTGTCAAAATACCAACCTGGACTGGAGTTTGACTGCCGGCAAACATGCTAATACCACAAAAAACGGCAGCAAGTTGCTTGTATAACCTGTCCAGAGCGTATCTATCACCAGCTCTGAGATCAGCCAAAGCAGAAGAGCCAAACGGTTACGATGCCCCTGAGCTGTTCTGTGAGACTGACCGTTTGCTTTTGCTTATACAGATATGGAAGCAGTTGTGTAGCAATGCTCAGGATGTTGCAGAGCTCATTAGACCTGTTTCTCATCTGTGTATTGGGGTGGTGTGACCCAGCAGCACACGTTAACAAACTATTCTTCTTCTACTTGTGTGTTATAAAGGGTAACTGTAAAAGTGTGACAACGCAATACTGTATACTGATCCCCTGGCACATGAGCTCTTTGATCACAAGAAGATTAGTAGTAGTTTGACCTCTTTGTGTCCAAGTATTCCTTTTAAACACACACACACACACACACACACACACACACACACACACACACACACACACACACCCGTGATGTGCTTTAACTTTATGTTGTACCCAGAGTGCCGTCCTTCTCTATTAACCAGCACATTTGAACCGCCCGTCCTTCCCCAGAGCTGTCGGAGGAGGGAGGAGCAGAGCACGAGTCGGAGGAGGAGCTCTGCGGCTCGCGCTCGTCTCTGGAGCGCCACGGTCACCGCGGTAACACCACCGTGCACGTCTGCTGGCACCGCACCACCAGCGTGTCCATGGTGGACTTTAGTGTCGCCGTGGAGGTATCCGATTGTCGTTTGTGTGTGTGTTTGTCTCCTCCTCTCTCTCTCTCCATGTGTTTTTCCACACATCCTGCACCTTTTTCTCGCTCGAGCTTCTTCCTCGAGAGTCCTCTGCTGTTGTCCAGTGTGTCCAGATACTGTCTGTCTGCCTGTCTACCTTTCAGCCGCTGAGTCTTCCCGTGTCCTTTGTCTTACCTGTCTTCTCACATCTGTGTTTTTGTCCTTATTCTCCCCCTCCATGTCTCTACCAATCCATTTCCATCCCTCTTTGTTGTCTGTCTTTCCACTCTTCCACCAACCTTCATCTCCGTCTGTTCATGTGCCGATGTTGCTAGAGGCCAGTAGTCCACTCAGCGAGTCAGAGAGGCCCCTCAGCAGACCGGGCAGCTCTCAGGGGCCAGTCCCTCTCTCTGTGGTCTGCTGGTACAGAACACAAGGCCTGTCCTTTAGTGACACCTGCTGGAGCAGAGAGGTACTGCAATAGTCACAGTTAGTGTTTATTGATCCCCTGTTGGGAATCCAGGTCAGAGGTCAGGGTGAGCTACAGGACAGCAGGCCTGGACCTGGTGGGGAGCCGGTGTCTCGCTAAAGGACACTTCCTGGTTCCTCCAGCTGACGGGCCGGCTCTCCGACTCCATACCCCACGCTGCTGCCCTACCTAGCTTTGTACTTCGGGATACCAGTAGAACTGCATAGACCGTAAAACAAATCAGGTTAATAAGCTGCTGGAGAGAAAACATGTTCCTCTCAACAACAGCCTTCTATGTATTGTACAAAGTGCTAATGAGCAATGATACTGTGTCCCTGGGCTGCCCTGCCAACCACAAGGAAGCTGTTAGTTTACACTTCCTATGAGAAAGTAATAACACAAACCTAGCCCTGCAAAACATCTAATACATATAGAACAGAACAAAGATAGATGTCTGAAATGACTCTGAACCTTGCTTACTGTGGCACTCGTAGCTGGAACATTTCTCTCTCTGTTGTCTTCGTCTGTTTTGACACTAGAACTGAGCAAACTTTCCTCTCCCCTGTTCTCCTGCGTCTCCAGAACCAGTTGTCAGGGAACCTGCTGAGGAAGTTTAAGAACAGTAACGGCTGGCAGAAACTCTGGGTGGTCTTCACCAACTTCAGCCTCTTCTTCTACAAATCACATCAGGTAGAGATCTATTTGAACCGGCACCGCTATGGGTTCATGAAAGTGAATAATGGAGACCATGGTTACAGAAATGCCCCCTGCCCTGTCCCTGCAGGACGACTACCCCCTGGCCAGCCTTCCTCTGCTGGGCTACTCCGTCACCGTCCCGTCTGAGTCGGAGAACATCCACAAAGATTACGTCTTCAAACTCCACTTTAAGTCCCACGTCTACTACTTCAGATCGGAGAGCGAGTACACCTTTGAGAGGTATGGATTGGACTGAATTTGGATGACTGGTGTTTTGTTCCTCTTTTCCCACTTCTGTGTTCAAATTTAGTTTACACGGTTCATTCCCTATTCCCTGCTATAACCTGGCCAATTGTAAATGCGTCAAGAGGAAAAGTCACTCTCACATCTACAGTGGATCTTGGTCATTCAATGCATTTTCCAACTCAGTTTCGCTCCATCTTCAATATGTTGGCTTGGGGGGGGGGGACAAGCAAGGAGCGCTTGATTTGTGTCACCCTGCAACTTCTCCACTGTGCTGCTCCTCTTCCTCTCCAGGTGGATGGAGGTGATCCGCAGTGCCACCTGCTCCGCCAGCCGCCCGCTGCCGACCACCGCCAGGAAAGACCTGTACTGACTCAACACTAATCAATACTTTTGAATGGTTATTTGGCTCATGCACCTCCCCCCCCCTACACACACTCCTGAATCCGCCTCCACTTCACACACTGCTGCATAGAGCTGTTTTTTACTTTCTGATGTAATTCATGATGTCATTTTACCACCCCACCCCCCCCACGCCAGCAAAGCGGCAGTGCAGTCTCGCTGGTTTTCCTCACCTGCTGCTCCTCTGACTTTATTTTACGATCGTACCATTGGGTGCGTTCACGTGCACGGCGATGCGCCTCTCGTTTTCAACACCAGCACCCGTTTACAAGGGGGAGAACCGATCCTCCTGAGTGCATTACCTGAGATTTGTCAACAGTATTTGGGATACTGACGCATGAACCATGTCCAGTTTCTTTCATTTCCGTAGAGATTTTCCATATTCTTTATATTCATGTATACAGGCATATTTGTGATAGGGATGAAATATGTATATAAACAGCTCCTCTTGAATAAGACGACCGGGGTTTGAGCTGAGATACGGTGTGCATGTGCTGTATGTTTTTGTTCGTATGACCATCCACACGTGACGATGAATAAATGTGACACTAGTTTGGACACAATTACAAGACACACACTTTTGCTTTTGTAGGGCAGCCTTTTGTACGATACTTTGATACACTGTGAAATATCCTACTCTGCTTTATTTTTCTCCGTTGGTTGGAACGTTTTCCTGTGAGTCTTCATTAAGAGGGCAACACTTTGTATCCCCCCACCCCAAAACACTCAGATAGTCCAGAGCCGACAGAGATTTCAGTGTTTCATTGCCAAATATCTTCTCTTCTATTCGTCCAGGTTTCTGGATTTTACTACTTTAAATAAAGATGAATAAAGATTGTGTTAATACGACAACACTGTGAGAAGTGACTCAGAAACTGACTGGTGGTTTTCCTCTACACTTAGTGTCTCCAGGTTGTAATGTTTCTTTCTTGTAATGAAGAAACCGGATTCTTTGAATACAACGTGCTTTTATTATCCAACGTGGTCCAGCTTACAAACATATGTGACTCTCTATAGGTGTCTATAGGTTCTACTGCCCCGAGCGGTGTGGCTTGCAGGTATTTTACAGGTAGGCTAGTTGTTGTTGCCCTCTAACCAGGATGGGACTCCGACAGTTGTAGAAGTCAAGGGGCAAACATTTCTGATTTGGATGGAGGCTCAGACCAGAATGATATCGTCTCTAACTCCGTGTCAGTGGAGCTCCATGTTTTGGTGGTCCAGGCCTCGTGCAGTGAGCTACATCAGTCTCTTAGCTCTCTAATGACGTACTCCAGCACGTTAACCCCGTACGCGTCATAGCTCTCATAGTTGGGCAGCGACGGCCAGTCCGGCTTGTACGTGGTGGT
>CABFOS010130452.1:0-10113 GCA_900660315.1 Diretmoides pauciradiatus | reverse complement strand
CACACACACACGTTAGTTTTGCTATACTTGTGAGGACCTTCCATCGACATAATGCATTCCCCAGTCCCTTACCCTAACCTTAACCATCACAACTAAATGCCTAACATTAACCCTTACCCTAACCCTGACCTAAACCTAATTCTAACCCTAACCCTGACCTAAACCTAATTCTAACCCTGACCTAAACCTAATTCTAACCCTGACCTAAACCTGATCCTAACCCTGACCTAAACCTAATTCTAACCCTAAAACTTAATCTTAAACCTCAAAAAGCATGTGAGGACCGGCCAAAATGTCCTCACAAGCACAAATATCCTCACTAGAAAGGTGGGTTGTCAAGAATTGGTTCTCACAAATAGGCTATAGCTAAACCTGACCACACACACACACACATACACACACACTTCAAACATAATGCATCAGTACATTCAATTAGTCTGCTTTAATCTCTCCCGGTGTCATTCAAGCTTGATCACTGTTTCCATGATGGTTCTTTCTCTTCCTATCGAGATACGCTTCCTTTATATTTCACACTTCATAAACTATTACAAGCAGACATCTTCAGACATTCTGGTTTTACAGTCAGCAATTAATGTAAGTATTGTAAGACATATGTTGTGCAGCAATTAATATATTTTTTTTTACCACTCTTGAGAATTAAAAGTAGCAAAGAGTTCAGGGATGAAGAGATAGAGAGAGGAACGTTGCAGGGTTGAACTGGGCTCTGCTCACTGGCACCTCTCTATGGAGATCAAATGTTTAGATATTGCCCCCTTGTGGAGGTCAATACAACCTGCAACTTCTCCATCTGTGTCAAATCACTTCTGCTAATGGAGGAGGGTCAAAATGGAAGTAATTGATTTAATTTGCACACAGTAGAGGGAATTGATCTGTGAATAATGTGTTCATTTTATGGTTTTCAAAATGGTGATTGCAATTGTGCTGCCCTGACCTGGATTCATTTCCACCACAGCTCAGGCCAAATGCGTACTTGATCTACATATCAAGCGTGAGGTTTTAGTTCCTCATCTCAACTCAGTGATTTATTTATGTACTGAATACGCCCGAGCTGACTGAGTCGCACAATAATCACTCCGTAACCAGTCTTCACACAACCCCACATTATCTTTAATTAAAAACACCGTGATTTTTCTGTCCTTCAAATACAATATGTACATCCCTTGAGTCATATGAATAGATAGAATAATTCACTACATTACATCATATATACAATGACTACAATGCAAACCATCACCACCCAAAGGAAGATGGGTTAGAATGGTTTTCAAGTCTGTAGCCCCCCCCTCCAGTTACAGCACTGTGTTGTCCAGTGTTGCTTCTGCCTATTGTAAGAAAACTCCCCTTGTGCTTGAGAAAAAGACAGATAAAGAGAGAAGAAGGAGAGAAGAGAGGGCAAATTGAGTAAGATGGACATAAGTCAGGAAGAGGGCAGAAAGGTGAGGAGGAGAGGAAATACTGTAGAAGCAAGGGTGAGTCAGACAGTAGAGTTTCTATTTCATGTTGCTCTCTATCCAGTCTTTGAAGTTGGTTACATGTGTGTATACTGTGTAGAGGTCAGGATTACACTCTCCATGGTCATAGCCAAAGCTCACCAGCCCCAGGAGTCTCCACAGCCCTTTGCCTTCCCTCTGCCCTCCCAGAGGATGGAGAGAGGGGTACTGGCTGTTGCTGGCTTGGTCTGCGGAGAGGGCAGGGAGGATAAGGATACCCCCAGTGTCAGAGGGACAGATATTAGATGGGCCATAGTCAGGCTTCTGGCTGGCACAAAGCATGTTGTCCGTAACGCTGACTGGCACGCCGTTACGAGCATACTGCTGCTCACATGGCACCACGTCGGCGAGCTGCACAACCCCAACCCTTGCCTGTTCATCAGCACCTAAACCTGTGTCAGGTAGAGGGGACCAGCCTGTCACAAGCCCTTGTGTGGAGGTCACCTCTCCTCCCTGGGTGTCCTGAAGGCAGAGGGGCAGGACTCGCTCCCCAACCCGTGCTTTGTCCAGCAGCTTGATCACAGCCAGATCCGAGTCCAGAATCAGCGGGTCATAGTTAGAGTGGACTGCAATGGAGGCCACCTAATGGAGGGGGAGAGAGACGGGGTGGTTGACACGGGAGAGAGAGAAGAAGAAGATGCTGCACAATTATGAAGAAGAGTTTGATAACAAAAATAAATAAAGGGTAATTAGAAGATTAGTGAATGAAGTGGGGAAAAAGCTGTGGAATGGGTTGCGATGCAGAGTTGTCTCCAAGCAACACAATAAGATGCTCACAGTCATGAAGAAATGGATGAAGCTTTGTTAACACATTATTCAAAATGGGTATTGTGGGAATGAGTGGTAAGTTAATCAGTTATTGCCAATCATTAAATTAGGGTCAGGCACATAAAGATCCCCAACATCTTACCCTAAGGTGTTGAAGGCCTTTAGTTTCCCGGCGGTCATCACGGTACTGCTTCCCCACCACCACCTTAATCTTAGCTGCATTCAGGGGGTACACCTTCCCTAGCTCTGTCACACAGTGGGCTGCAACAACAACACTCCTTTGGTTCACCAAGGCCCCACTGCACACCAGCTGCCAGCCAGAAGCCTGATCGTGGACGCCAGTTCCTGCCCCACCACCCCTCTTCAGGGACTCCGTCTGGCTGTCTGCCTTGGTCACCTTGGTCCCAGCTCCATTGGTGGAGCGGCGATAGATGGCTGCCAGCCAAGGCCAGTGAGCTTCTGCCGGCCTCTCTGGATCAAAGGTCGGATGTTTCCCACACACTGCCAAACAGGAGGTGGAGGAAGAGAGGGCAGAGGGGAAGACAAGGGTAGATTGGAGGTGAGGGAAAGGATGGGGAAAATATGAAGAGTGGGTTGGTGCTCGGTATTGTGTGGCTCTGTGCTTGTGTATCTACTTGTGTCGGGCTGTGAGAGTGCAGTATGAATGTGGTGCTATAGGTTAAGTAAAAACTCGAGTAAAAACCTATTGGAGGACTTTCTTTATCTGTGTGTTTGAATGCATTGTGAATGCAGTGTTTGTTTCCTGATGTCAGACAATAACTAGTGTTCATCTGCTGCCCTCACCTGGTGAACAGGAGACATGACGGCCACTCCATTTCCCAGTCTTTAAGCAAGTACGGCGAGAACTGCCAGAGTGCTGGTAGAAAGGAGAAGCACACTCATACTCTATGTGTGTGTAGAGGTGGTGGAAACCCTGGGACAACTGGGGATGCACTGGAGGGCCTTTAGTGGGACCGTCAGACTGGAGTTGTCGGTCTAGCCCGGTTGAGTAGAGCTTGTGCACGGGGGTCTTCCTGATGGGGGAAGACAAGGCCAGGGGTATACAGACATACCACTTAGAATGAGTAGGTGCTTTTGAATGCAATAGCAGAGAAGTAAACTGGATGACAGGAGAGTTATTGCTTTTAAGTTCTTTAATTTGCTTGCAACATAATCATAAAAGCATAACATAAAAGTGCACCATTACTTATCATGTGTGAGTTATGGTTAAGGCTGGCATGTATAACTGTGCTGTTGATGTACGGTTATAGCTTCAAAATATAAGCACTGGATAGTACGAATTGTGCTGCACTGCTGTATATCAAACTTTTTATGTGGACAATAATGTTTATTGTTTAGTAGAATATTGCATTGTACGGTGTTAAATATACCTGGATATGACTTGGGGAGGCAGGATTCTCTGTCGAACCAGCTCTGATACTTTGGGCTCCCGACAGGCTGTACGCACATACACACGCGCACACACACACACACACACACACACACACACACACACACACACACACACACACACGCACACCAATATCCCATTAGCATCCACCAGGTGCTGTGATTTGAGAAGAGCTACGTAGGGGCTGCAGGGCATGCATGTGTATTTTGGACAACCAGCTAACAACTACACATGCACAAAGCCGTCACCCATCCATGATCAATTCAATATGTTCAATTAAAAATAAAAACAGATTGTTACACCTCTTAAACAGAGCGGTTGTTTGCCACTCCAGGTACCATCTGGTTGGCAAACACGGTGGGCATCGCCACTGAGGGCATAGGAGTGGTTACAGAAGAATTCCACTGTTTCAGACTCCACCCCTGACACCGGCTGATGATAACCATGGTAGAGGCGAGGTAGAGATGGACAGCGCTTCTCTGGAAGAGGAGGGTGGGTTAGGGTACTGTTCATTGGACAGTATATTTTCTCATTGTGTCTGTGAATAGCTCCATTTCTTACCAGTGATGCTTTGGTTGCCTTCTTTCTCCTTTTCCTTCTCTGTCTCCTCTCTCTCCGTCCCCTTCTCTTGCTCCAGTTCCTCTGTGGGTTTCTCATCCAAATCTTTTCCTGTCTCCTCTTTAACGGTTGTTTTTTCCAATGCCTTCTCACTTTCCTCACCTCCTGCGCTATATGTGGTATACTGTGTAATGTTGCCCCTTGTGGGAATAATTTCCTTCACTAGCTCCGGAGACCCTATTGTATTATTTCCCCTATCAATGGCATTGGTATCAAACACATTTGTGTTGTTCTCTGACTTTGGGAGCTCAAATATCTCCACTGTGTTTTCTTGCTCAGGTGCGACTGTCCTCAGTTTGGTGTCATTAGGGCCGACTTTGTCCGAGTCTGTTCTTTTATCCACTTGCTTGTCTTTTCTCTCCTTCTCATCTCGTTCTTTGTCTTTCTCGCCTATCTCCTGAGTTACGTCTTTGCCTAACCTGATTTCTTTTTCTGTTGTTCTCTCTGGTGGCTTAACAACCTCAGAGTCATTTTTTTCAACTGTGTTCAGGCTGTTGTCTGTGTCTTTACTATCCAATTTATCTTGGCTACCTCCTCGGGGGTTTTCTGACCCAGTGTTTCTTCCCCCTCCGTCTGCTTTATCCATACCCTCTTCCTGGGTTTTCTCCAGAACGATCTCTATATGTTTATCTTTACTGTCTACTACTGTTGTATTCATGTGAACGGTCTCTTTATCTTCCGCACCCCCACTTTCTTTCCCTCCTGTTGTGTTCTCTTGGCCTTTAACTTTGTTGATGTCTTTGTCACTCTCTGTATCCGGCCCTTTGTCCCTTTCTGTCTCTTTAGCTTTGTCTTTGTCCTTTTCTGGTTCACCGAGTGTGTTATTCACTGAGGATAAAGGACATAACAAAAAAAGATTGTTACTGAAATGCCATCCTTTAAAGTGCCATCTTGTAAATCGTTTTGTTCAACGTTGACTACTGATGCTGATTGGGTCCGGTAACTGACTCATTTTCTGTGACTCATTATGTTAATCTACTATGCTAAAGACTCACTAAGCAAGCTGTTATCTTCTTAAACAATAGCAAAATGAGCTGGAAGTCCTTCACACTGATGGCACTGAATTCAATGTTAGTATCTCCCACAACCATTAAGCTTTAATTCCCATCATTCCAGCCACTGGGCCTGACCTTTGGTACAGATGGGAGGAGTCCCGCTCCAGGTGTTGTTGGGCAGACAGGTTCTCTGGGAGCCGCCACTGAGTTTATAGGGCCGATAACACAGGTACTGTAGAGCAATGAGGACATCATTGGGTCCATACACCAAGAAGTGGTCCCCCTGTGTTGGCTTGGGTGGGAGGGCACAAAACCTCTCCATTGGCACTGGAGAGGGAAACAAAACAATGCAGGCTTGTAGACGCAATTGGGCCTTAGGCTACACTTCAAACCATCTCTGATGAGTGATGAGCAAATGACATACAGGTGGTTTTCTAAGAGTTGATACCTGCAGGACTGGTGTTTCTATAGGGATGTGCCAACGTAGTTGACACGTCGTTTGTGAAGATGTGGGTGTGTTGTTTTATTCTTTGTAATTTTTATCACATTTATCACAACAGCTCCACGCTTGCTGGGAATTATATAATGACCGTCTGTTAATTATCACCTTTGTGTATAGCACTAAAGGCCCTTGTCTTCACAGGTTAGTGTGATGGTGGTAGTGGTTGAGTTGTTTCTGCTGTTCCATGTGTAGCATTCTTTAAATTGTCTATTCCTATGACAAAATACATACAGTCAAAATGCACAATTCAGTTTTGTTTTGTTTTTTGTTTTATTTCGCCCATAGCCCAATAACCTTATGTTCATTTTGGCATTTTGTATACACTGACTAGTCAACCATGACAAAAAAGACTTTTGCACCTCTCTAGTTTCTAGTACTAATTAGTTTACAGTTGAGCTAAGTATGAGCTCCAGTGATACAATGGCTCAGAGCAGAAATACAAGATACAAGTTTATTTCATAGGATAAACCCCTTGAGATGAGCCATCTCGTTTTTTGAGGGGGTCCTGGCAGAAAAAAAACATTTGAATCATTCTGTTACCACACTGTGGAGACGGAGCACTCCAGGTGCCATCCCTCAGGCAGATGGCAGTACGAAACCCCCGCAGCTCAAACCCAGGGTCACAATGGAAAGTGATGCGTGCCCCTGAGTGGTGAAACACACCCTTTGTGGAACCATGGATGGGAATCGGAGGCCTGCGGCATCCCACCACTGAGTGGAAATACACACATGTACAGTTTAGGTTTGAATACATGTTATCTTGTGTTCTTGTATATTATCTTATCTTAAAAGACTGATGGATATGCACACAGGTTTTAGGCTGTATTCTAACTAAAGGCAGATTCATGTTTTTAGTAATGCAACCAAATAGAGATGTATGGAAGTTAGAAGGTATCTACCGCATTCCTCAAACACTAATTCATAGCATCTCCCCAGTAGTAAAAGACCACACAAATAGTGTACATGACATTCAAAGAGTTCACTGCTTTCTGGTGTTTGCAGTTAAGACAGGTAGCCCACGAACCAAATTCACAGCTCTCAAACTCATTATTCTACATTATAATTGCCATTTACAGTTGCCCAGAGCTTTACAAATACAGCCTGCTATCCTCCAGGCTCATTAATGAATAATCTCACCCGCCGTGGTAAAGTGTGAACAGCTCTCAATGTAACCTTAACACATGGCCTGTAGCTGAGGAAGAAATAGAATGCATACTATAAAAGAGCTTTAATCCAGTTCAGTTTTCCACTGCCATAAAACTGCAGTTTATGAAGTGGGTAACAGGAAACTGAGACTGGTAATGTGGATGCGGAATACTGTGTGTAATTCTTCAGACAACAAGCGACTGCAAAATAGCACAATTCAGGTCCGGAATGCTCCATATATAGTATAAGGCCTTTAGTATTTTGTCGTGTGTTGTTCCTTGTGTCTCAGTCTCAGGTTTGTTGCTTACAATTGAATTGGGATAGATAAAGTATCGATCTATTTCTATATATCTAAAGTGCTGTTTCCTCCCATTCTGTGGAATACCTATAGGCATTAACCGAAATAAAAGTGTGTATATGCGCAAACACACACACACACACACACACACACACATCGCTCCTGTCGTGTGAAAACCTCATAACTTTTGTTGAATTTAATGTAATCACTTCAGTTGAAGGATTACATAGTTTTCTGCGGCTGAATGTGATACTTTGTGGTCAAACTGAGAACAAGGCTGTTTTGTTCGTTCCTCAAAAGCTGACATTTGTGATATAAGGTTTTCACCCAATAGCAATCATATCCATATTTTGACGCTGCAATGGTCATACCATTACCCCATGCCATGAGACAATCCCTCCCGGGGTTTGCTGTGTTGTTGATTTGAGTTGCGACATATTCATGAAATGCTCTGGCTGTGGTTTTACAGCTCCAAACCAGAGAACCCTCCCTATAATTACTGTCTTTTTGCCTTACAGCATTTTCAGCCTTTCGTCCCTGAGAATGCTTTTGAGCATCTAAAAGTGGAGAAGTAAACTGTGCTTGACCCCCTTTGAATAACATAGAAAAAAGTTGAAATTCTCCGAGGTGCTGTAGACATCGCTGTGAGGTGTTAAAATGACAGTATCTTCCTGCCCGTAAGCTTCTCCATACTCCCGTCCTTCCATCTCTAATTTCAGTCTGTCCAAGAGTCTGGAGGCATTAGGAAGGAATGCTAACAGATGATGCCATTAATAATGACACATAAGTAAGTCACCATTTCCTCTTGTCTATGCATATTAAACTATGTTGAATATTCTGCACTCCAAAGTAAATCAAATAGACAACAATTGATTAAACTATACACAAGGCAGATGGAGAGAGCGGTGATTTCCTGTATTGAGTTCCTTTAATAACTTGTCAGACTCTCTCACGCAATGAGTTTTAGCGCAAATTTACAATTAATGACAGGTAGATTGTTGCATACTTAAAATAAAGCTTGCCAAGTTTGTACTAAACAGACATTAGTGTTATCCTAACTCTCTTTCATTTAACAAGAAACTGAGGATTCCTCATGGGAATACAGATGAATAGTGTGGAATGAAATTCCTGCTTTTTATGGGTGTCTCCTCCCATGGAAAAGCTTGCTCATGTTATAGAAGTAGGATTGTTTCACCATTAGTTTTATAGACTCAAATTTAGCCCTGAAAATTGAGACCACCAGAAAAAAAAGTGAGTGGGGCGCTTAGGAAGTCTGTTTTTGCAGGTTCTTAAGGGAGGTGTAGTGGGCACAGAAACACGGGCTCAGGTCCAGATGGCCATAAATAAAAGACCTTGTGTGCCAAAGTCACTCTAACCCCACCCTGATGGAGCACCACTACCCCACACGGCGAAGTGGAGCTCTGGCAGTGTGGTGGTGGAAAGTGACTGTCCAGACTTAGGGAAACCAGAGGGTGGTGTAGAGTGGGTATTCTTGGAAACCAAAGAGATTTACTGACATCAACTCAGTAAAATAACAAAACAACTTTCTTGATACTTGATACACTTTCTATTGCCTATTGTCTATTTTTCTTTCAGTTTCTCTCTCATTCTGTCTTTCTCTGTCTTCGCCACTCACTTTATCTATCTGTTCACGGCACTAAGAGTTCAAGCATTAGGTGCAACCATGCTATTCAATTTCAATGTCATGCAGCCATAACTGTTACGTGGTCATTCTGATTTGCAATCCATCTGCTGACACATATTTCCTGAACAGCTGATTGGCCACAAGCATACAGTACATGGGACTAACCAGGGAAAAGGAAGGCAGCTGGCCTGAAACTAATCCAAACCACAGACCTCTCCCTTGTGATAGTGAATCACCGTCTGCCTTTAGGACACAACAACAGCTAAAGGTTTGACGAGAGAAGTCAAATGCAGCATTGATTCTGGATGAGGTTGCATCTGATCACTCTCACCACCCAAGATCAATTTCCAAATGATCCAATGCTATGTTATCGCAAAAACTGCGCAGTGATTAGAACCTGCAGGCAAGTTAACCTTCTTCACTTCCCACTTTTTTTTTGTCTGACAGCAGCATTGTCCACTAGCATGGTCATAAGTTACAAAGACTTACCGTTTTCACACCTCTTGCCTGTGTAGCCAGACAGACAGGCGCAGTGGTATGTGTAAGAAGTGTCCAGGATACAGGTACCATCATGCAGACAAGGAGAGGAGCTGCATGCTGTAAACAGACATGTGTATAGAATGAGTATACCAAAATAAACATTTAAATCCAATACATCCATCTAGCATTAGCATCTATATTGAAAGCTGAAACCATCTGAATGCTATTTCCATATTTCATTTACTATTGTTCCCCACTTATTCCTATTCAAGGTCACATGGCACTGCAGCCTATCATGCATTGGGCAAACAGACCCTGGACAGGTCGCCGGTCCATCATAGGGTTAACAGAGACAGACAATCACGCTCACACTCACATTCAGACCTATGGGCAATGCATCTGACTTGTACGTCTTTGGACTGTGGGAGGAAACCGGAGCACATGGAGGAAACCCACGCACACATGGGAAGAACATGCAAACTCCACACAGAAAGAGCCGGACCGGGGCTGAGACGCAGTGCAACCCTGTATATTAATAATATCATAGGGTTACATTATCACCTGTATAATAATAATAATAATAATAATAATAATAATAATAATAATAATAATAATAATAATTATAATAAACTAGTGCAGTTCAAATCAAGGGAAATAGAAAGATAAAAGAACACAACAAATATTTCCACTTAAAGATGCACATTGTCAGTGAACCCCTCTGCCCTTATAACTGCTTGGT
>CABFOS010130418.1:0-11496 GCA_900660315.1 Diretmoides pauciradiatus | reverse complement strand
AGGTGAGGGCTGGAACGTAGATCGACCGGCAAATTAAGAGCTTCGCCTTCTGGCTCAGCTCTCTCTTCACCACGACGGACCGGTTGAGCGACCGCATCACTGCAGACGCCGCCCTGATCCGCCTGTCGATCTCACGCTCCATCCTACCCTCAATCGTGAACAAGATCCCGAGATACTTGAACTCCTCCACTTGAGGCAGGACCACCTCCCCGACCCGGAGTGAGCACTCCACCCTTTTCCGGCTGAGAACCATGGCCTCGGACTTGGAGGTGCTGATCCTCATCCCAGCCGCTTCACACTCGGATGCGAACCGTCCCAGCAAGAGCTGGAGGTCGTCGGGTTCATATACATTTTGACCAATGGATTTCCATGACTTTTCCATGATTTTTCAATGACAATAACCAAATTTCCATGACCAAACATTTTGTGAAGTCCCGGTGTATACATGAAAAAGTGAGGATAAAATGTATTTAAAATAAAAATGAGAATTCCAAAGCATAGGATTTTATTTTTTTCAAGTGCTTTACCAGGCCTGGAAATAAAAATGATCAAATTCCATAACTTTTCCAGGTTTCTCAAGACCGTACGAACCCTGATTGTCATTTGCTGTGTTTCTCAGGTGGAAGAGAGAAAAGAGTTGTACGTCAACTCCTTCGACATCGTCCTGGTCAAGGACGAGACGATGGACGTCCCCAACGCCGTCCTCAACCGCATCACGTCATCAAGTAAGGCGTAGAGGACACTGGGATGGGACACCGGTCCAGCAGCGCATGGCATCAGGAACTACTACTACTAACAAGCCACACACAGAGGAACAGGTTCACTCTGCTCACCTAGCCGCATGCTGGAGCACAATCACCATGGCAACCGTTACCTCAAACCAGACCGGGTTTTCACACCACTCTGTTCATAAGAGTGATTATTGGTGTATTTTAACAACCAGTGTTCAGGTTTTCCTTCCTATGCTGCAAACAAATCAACAAAATCACTTCTACAGATGTCACTGATACGTAGTATACTTCCAGTTTTTATTTTATTCTATCAGATAAGAGGCCTTTCTAGTTTAGTTGTACAATAACAGGATGGGCTATTACATAATTTATATTCTACTAATGTATGAACAAAGGCTCAAACAAAGACATTTTACCTGTTTAGCTCTACCTCTTCATATGGAGTGTTCTGGTGCGTGTCATGTTTACTTACTAGTACTGTACACATCTTAACTATTTATTAGGCCTAAGTGATGTAACTTACACAGTTTATTATGTAGTTAGTTTAGATTAGAGAGTCTGGATTGGTTTAACTAGCTGCTATAAGGATTTAAACATGGGTGGTTTGCACTTTATTAGAGGTCCTGATACTTCAGTACAGGAAAAGACAAGTATATGTGCATTCTTCAGTTAAAGGTATAGTTCACCCCGATATCTACAAGCTGGGAGACTTTCCAGGTTCATTAAAAAGTGCCAGGTCTCTGAAAAAATCACAGCTTTCGGTTTCGTAACAGTTAATTAGAACTTAAATGTGATTTTGGTGAGACATGTTTTTAGTCTCATTGAAGTCCCTTGGCATTGCTAACAACTTCTGCCTCCATTATCTCAAACAGTAAGACTTTTTAGATTGGGCTTAATAACCTGAACTATACCTTTAATAGAAATGTTGAAGTTATTGTATAGCATTTGTAACTAATTGTGGAACTGAACTAAAGCTGCAACTAACGATTATTTTCATTAGCGATTAATCAGTCGTTTGGTCCATAAAATGTCAGAAATGGTGAAAAATGTTGATCAGTGTTTCCCAAAGCCCAAGGTGACGTCCTCAAATGTCTTGTTTTGTCCACAACCCAAAGATATTCAGTTTACTGTCACAGAGGACTAAAGAAACCACAACATATTCACATTGGAGAACCTGACATGGACATTTCTTCTTAGAAAATGACTCAAAATTATTAATCAAAATAGTTGCTGATTAATTTAATAGTTGACAACTAATCGATTAATCGTTGCAGCTCTAAACTGAACATAACTCTATAGAGCTCTTCAGTCATCCAAAGATCCTTTCAGAGGATTTCTAGACCTCAGATCACAAATACCAGAAACACTCCAAAGTTTTATTTAAAAACATTTTAATCCGTATGAACACCGAGGACAAATAAGGTGCATGTTAGCTAGGTCAATTTTAACAAATACAATTACTTTGAAACACCACCGTATCAAACACAACACAACTATTAACAAATATTTTGCACCATTTTGTTGCCGTTTGACTGTGAAACGTGTTGTAGAAAAAAATTAAAAAATGACACTGTTTGGGTAAAGTCTCTCTTTAAATGTTTTGAGCGTGTTTGAGTCCATCCCTGAGAGAGAATGCGGGTGTTTTGGTGCTTCATCACAACTCCTCGTGCCGTTCCCTTTCCTTGTCCTCCTCTACTTTCAATTTGAGCTCGTTGGCCGTGATAACGCCATCGCCATTTCGGTCCTGGTTGTTGAACATGTCGGCGATAACCTGCTCTGGGGTCATTCCGGGCTTCATGCGACCTTTGCCCTCCGCCACCTGTAGCTTGATGAACTCTCCAAACTGAAAGGAAGAACTTTGCTTGTCAGTCGGTGTGATTAGATTAGACCTCGCTTCAGCCGTGCATCCCATCACCACTGACTCATCCACGTTCTCCATGTCTAGCGATGAACAACAAGGAACCCAACATTTTGATTGCCATAAAAAGTGAACTTCAGGTGTACCCATTGTCAATTGTATCTTACCTCCTCCTGGGGCACTTCCTGGTTCTTGTTCATGTCCAGGGCTTCGAACAAGTCGGTGGGGCTTTCCCCAAGCCACACAAACATGTAGCCGGGCGGGACACCTTTCTCCAGACTCACCAGCTCCAGCTCAAACACCAACACAGCACTGCCTGGAACACCAGACGCTGGGAGACAGAAAGCGAGGGAGAGACTTAAGACGCTCCCTTTGTTTTGGCCGTCATGGCATTTGACAAGCTCCTCTTATTTTAAGTGCTGTCAAGTCCTAACCGTACTGACTACAAAACGTATACTTTGTGCAGCTAAAAAGTACATAATCTGAGTTTTACAGCAATGTACAGCACAGTGCTACTTCCCTATTATATTACGTTATTTAGGAGGAATGACGGTATTCTCTCTGAGCTGAGTGAGTGAGTGATGAATTTACACCACTTGTCGGCTGTGGCACGTGGTTTTCTTTACTTTTAAATACGTTTATGCTCCCAAAAATAAACATATGGCTGTTTTACGTGTTTTTTGACAATCAAGTCGGCAAATTAATAAAATTACTGTTGAGCAGAGAAGTGTTTTTATTATTTTTAAATAGCATTGTAGACTTAGAATGTTAATTTTCTATAAAATATATTTTTAAATGTAATGTAATTTCACACAACACAACATTTCTTTTTGGCCCACGGCTACATCCAGAATAATTTTTGGCACCTTTGCACTGTAATACAGAGAAACCTTTAGTTTCAGTTCAGTTTATCATGAACTAATAACATGACAAAAATCAGGCTTCAAAACACAAGTCATCTGTCTGAGGTGAAGCTTCTAGTGTGCAGGGGTTCCAGGTTGAGTCTCTCACCTCCTCTCTCGCCGTGGCCCAGGTGAGGCGGGACGGTAACCACCCTCTTCTCTCCCATACACATGCCCCTCAAGCCCTGGTCCAGCCCGTCGATCACCTTGTCCGCCCCCAGCACGGCCTCCTGGACGTTATCATAGTCGCCTCTGAGGACGAGAACATCAAGCAAGGCCAGTTTAGCTTCACGTGTTGAGTGCAATCTCGCATTGTAAATCGCCGTTTTGTAGGAGTTACACACGTGGATTGAACGTAGGCGGCAGATGAACTGAACAGTGTAAAGTGGATGTGATGGAAGTGCGTCTTTGCGGCATGGCGGCGGACTCACGAGGAGAAGAGCAAGGTTCCGTCCAGCAGGGAGCAGTTGTAGTGGTAGCGGATCAGGTCGTTCATCGCGCTGGTCTCGTTGCACACCTCAGGTTTGTGGATGATCTTGACATCCACTTTGTCCTTGGGGTTGTGGAAGTCGATGACGTGGATGTCAAAGACCAGCACAGCTGAGCCGGGAATTTCCTGACCTGGACGGACCAGCGGAACAAGTCAGGATCCACAGGGAATGTTGGGACACATACATTTTTTAATTTATTTGTTTATGAGGATCCACGTTAGCTCACGCCATGACGTCAGCTAGTCTTCCTGGGGTCCGACACAAAAAACACAATTTAACAATAATATACATCCAAAAAAAGATAGAAAAGAAAGGAAAAACAAAATAAGTTGATCATTCAGGCAATGTAATAATATTTATGTGGAGCGTAAATATGTCATTAAGTCAGACAACAAAACAGTCACAAAAGTCCATCATTAAATAGATAAAAATAAAAATACCAGAATCAACACAAAACAAAGATCCATCAATAAATCATAAGAAAATAAATAAAGATAATCTCAACTCTTCTCTCTATTATCTAGAACAGAGAGAAGAGTTGAGGTGAGGTTTATTGTTCTAGATAACAGAGATGAGTTGAGGTTATCTTACTTATTTATTTATTCAACATTGCGTTGTGCAAAACGTGCAGAAGGAGAATGACACTACAACTATTTAATATGATGAAATGGTGTTTTTTTCTCTTCATGGGAGGTTTGACGGGAAAACAGAGTATTTTATTACCAATATTAACAAAAATAACATTCAAAACACATTAACTCTCCATTAACTATCATATTATAGATGTCAGAATTACATAACATAACTTGGTTGACTAATCACTTGTTATGGTCTTAGTCAACTAAGACTTTATTCATTAGTATTACAGCAACTCTGAGCACATACTTGGCATCAGCAATGGTCAAATATTTGGTAAACACTAGATGGGGTTGGGGGGGGCTAACGTACCCGCTCCTTGCGCTCCATAGGCCAGGTGAGGGGGGATAACAACCCTCCTCCTCTCCCCGACACAGACGCCCAGCAGAGCCTGGTCCATGCCCGCAATCACATACCCCATACCGATGTAGGTGTTGTATGTGTTGTTCCTCTGGTAGCTGTTGGCCGTAAAAGACGAAGAATAAGGGCTTTAACGTTGGAATCACTGAGTTTAAAGAAGCTTAACGAAGTTGTTGGTTTTTTCGTACAATTAAATCTGTCTTTAAATCTCCAAAGTATTTCCTGGTCATATACTGTGAATCTTAGCTGACTTTACCATAGAAAACAAGTGTTAATTCTTTGATTACATACAGTATATTTCCAAAACAGACATAATACTCATGTTTAGTTACAGTTTTTGTATCAAAATAAAGTCAAATCGAACAAATCGAAGCATAAAGTCGGTAGTGGCAGTATTTTAACGGTGAGTGTCACACTGGAATGATGGATTGGCGCTTAAAGAAGGGTTCATCCAAACAGCCTGACCTGGTGTCGAAGGTGACTCCGTTGAGGAAGGTACCGTTGTAGTGGTAGCGGATGTAGTCCCCGGCCACAGTCCTGCGCGTGCACGACTCCGGCACCACCTGGTCCTCCACTGTGATGTTGTCCTTGGGGTTGTAGATGTCCACCAACAGGACGTCAAACACCAGGGTGGCCTGGGACGGGATCTCTGCACCTGGTGGATGGGAGGTGGGGAAACGTCACTATCGGATTATTCTGATCACTTTTGTTTAACTAATTTGTTATTCCTACTATTCATTACTTTCATTCTTCTCTTGGTAATAAAGCGTGGATATCCAGTTTACTGTCATAGAGGACTAAATAAACCACAACATATTCACATTTGAGAAGCTGAAATCAGAGAATCTGGACGTTTTTTTCTTAAAAAAACAACTCAAAACGATTAATTGATCAAAATAGTTGGTGATTAGTTTAATAGTTGACAACTAATCGATTAATTGACTAATCGTTGCAGCTCTAATTGACTAGCATCTAGAGATTTTGCTAGCTACATTTTTAAATTGAAGTGTAATAGGGTTATTTTTAGCTCATGGCCGACTGCCCATGTTCATTTTTCAGCCTTGACATGTCAAAACTATTCAGCATCCCTGGTTTATTTGAGCCTCAGACATAATAATAAAGCTAATGTTCTGTGATATGTAAATATATTGGGTGAAACCAGCTGTTCCCATTTCCCTTCCCCTGTCATTTCTACTCACTAGGGGTGGGAATCACCTGAGACTTCACCATACGATATTATCACGATATGGGGAGTTTTGCGAGACATTAACTATTACAATTAAATTTGTTGTGATACATCACAATTATTTTAAATAAAATTAAATGAAAAAAATGACAATTAAAATTGAAGTCGTACCCCTACAAGTGCCAAATTGACGCCTCAAAATAAGCAAGAAGTGAATCAATTTAATTCAAAACTTTTTTTTATTTGATCCAGTTCCACTGAATTTCAAAATAAAAGCGCAAAGAGTTCTAACTTCCGATCTGTCACAGTGCAGTTGTTTTAACACTCGACACCTACAGGATTTTGGCAGCAATGCACTTTTGCATCGCTCCAGCTACAGAATGAAGAAAAAATAGGTTTAATAATGTGTAAAAATAGATAAAGTATGGATATTTGGCACTACTGTATCGATATTGTATTGCGGAAAAAAAAATATCGCGATACTATGCTGTATCGATATTTCCCCCCCACTCCTACTACTCACCCAATCCTTTTTCACCATAGGCTTTAAATGGTGGGACGACGATGTTTCTGACCTCTCCCACACACATGCCCAGCAGGCCTTCATCCATGCCCTTGATCAGCCAACCCTCACCCACTAAGGTGTCGTGGGTCTGCTTCTTGACGTAGCTACGTAGGGCTCATACAAGCGCAAAGTAAAACACACAACTTCACACAGACAACAAACCTGGATAACACAGTACAGAGAGAGAGAGAGAGAGAGAGAGACAGGCACACAAGAACTGTCATTCGAATGAGGGTTTGCTTCAGTGGCACTAAATTTTGCTTTCAAACAGTTGTGTCCTATAGTTTTAATTCGTTCAATGTGCAGCTAATGCTCATTTTTGTTTTTGGTACATTCACACAGTAGCAAGAAAGGAAAATACTCAATTTCTACTTGTAGAACATGAACAAAATAAGTCCTTTTGTGGTTCATACATTAATTAAGTTGGTACATGACTATTATTATTCATTTTGACTACATTTTTAAATCCTCAAAATATGTTATGGTAGCTTATCCATTAGTTTTCGTAATGAGTTTATTCAATTCAATGTGTTTTGTAAACATCATCTCTTTCAAACCATTTCATTTTGGGGGTGGAACCCGTTCTCCATTCCCCCCCCACCACCAAACACCACCAGAGGTCCAAGCCAGTTCACCTGGAGTCAAAGACGGAGCCATCGAGGAGCGTGCCGTTGTAATGGTAGCGCACAAAGTCAGTGCGCATCACGGAGCGCTTGCAGTCTTTGGGCGTAGCGAGGGTTTTGGTGACAACCAGGTCGGCCTTGTTCCACAGGTCCAGCAGATGTAAGTCAAACACCAAGGTGGTGTCGGGGGGGATCACGTCACCTAGCAGGGAGAGGGACGGGGTAAGCAGACATCATGTTGATTTAGAAGTCAACCCTCTAACTACCAGTGTTCATATGCATACAGAGTTAATTCAACACTTTGAGATGGCTGGAGCCACATCAGCTCTGGGAGTCAGGGTGTCCGCAGGGTCTTAAAAGGATTGTATATTTTAATTATATATCGACCGCCGAACTGGAAATGTCCCCAGTTTTCATTCCAGAAATCTGGTCAACATAATGTTAATACATTCTAGGACTTTTAAACTAATTCTAAGACTTTTTATTCACCTAGATATCACTACTTGTTCTTTTGATAGCATGGCAGTGAAATTGGTATTAAATTACATTTCAAAGTAATCGTAAAAAGCTCTTAAAAAGTCTTAAATTTGACTTGTTGAAACCTTGCAGATCCCCTGGCCAGTGGATAAACTTCTCCAAACAACACGTGTCAACTGGCACTGACAAACCAACGGTCACACACTGGTGGAATTTACTCCAAACAGCCAAAACTCTGTGAAATCTGCTGATATTGGCAAAACTTTTATTCCACATAGAAAGAAACACTACACCACAGTGTGGAGGGGGGGGAGTTACCTGCACCCGTGCTTCCATAGGCCAGGTGGGGGGGCACGGTGACTTTCCTGCGCTCGTTCACGCACATGCCCTGGAGGCCTTTATCCACTCCAGCGATTAGCTTGCCCTCCCCTATCAGACCGACCTTGGCTGCTCCTTTCTGGTGGCTGGGAGTCAGTGATGAGGGGAAGCAACAACAGCAATAAATAAAGAAAGTTAGTGATGCAGAGGAAATGCCATCAGTTACCGAGCTGGGTAACTCAAGGTCAAGACAGGATCGATACGTTGGCTGCTGCTGCGCTTCTGCATACGTGGAGGTATGAAAAACCTGCAGCAGCAGGACCCAGATCAGTTTGGATCTGGGACAATATCGGTGCTTTTAGCAACGGGGGGGGTCTGATGAGTGGCCTGATGGAAACGTGCACTTTTACCTCTTTTGAGTGCAAATAGACAAAACTGCAATAAAATCGACTCCAAAGTTCTAAAATCGCACCCACCTCGAGTCGAAGGTTTTCCCATCCAGGAAGGTGACGTTGTAGTGGTATCGGACGTGGTCTCCGGTCTTCACGGCTCTGGTGCACACCGGGGGCATGAAGTATTTGTCCACGACTACATCCCCGACGGGACTCGGGTTGCTCTCCACGCAGGACCAGGACCAGGCAGTCAGCAGGAACGGGAAAATACAGCACGCAAACATGGTTTTTTGCAGAACAATGGGATGTTAATTTAAAAAGAGAAAAACAGTTCAAAACGGATCAGGATGAAGAGTGATGAAGAGTGCGGCCTTGCTGACAGATGAGGCGGAGAAGGCCCGGGCTGCTGCTGCTGCTGCTGGGGTCTGGGCTGTAGACGTGGACAGTCTCCAGGTTGCTGCTGCTGTAGTGGCACTGGGAGGAAGAAATCACTGTCAAGTCAGTCAGGATTTTTGGGGGGGAAGCGGCACTTCCGGTCGTGATTTTCACAATAAAACAAATCGACGCGTACGTGTCCCGCAGTATAGCCCGTTCACTATCGATTTTACACGTTTTCGCTTCATATTTAAGGTGATGATAGCAATAATGATACAATTTTGGGAAGAAATCAGTGTAAAGTCAGTCAGAATTTGGGGGGGAAACGGCACTTCCGGTCAAAATTTTCACAATAAAACAAATTGACGCATACGTATCCTGCGAGAAACTAGTGTCGGTGTACACGTTCTCGCTTCATATTTAAGGTGATAATTCCAATAATGATATAATTTTCTTCACCACCGATACCTTATTCTTAAGTTTTTCCCCCTGCTTTTATTGTGAAAGGAGGTTCGCCTATGTTGGGTATTTGTCTGGATTTGTCTTTTTGGACTGACGCATCTCGAGCAGTTTCCCTTCCAAAATCCTCAAGAAATCTCAAATTACATGGGAGGGAACCGAGGAAGGGGCGTCTATCTATTACTATAGTATAATCCTGTCATAACTTCTAGAAGGATTTATGGAAATACAAAACAAAGGGATGCTGAAACTTTTTTTTCACGTCAGCCGCACCCTATACGTCATCACAAACCTCCTCATAAGGTTTTATACCCCAAAACACATTATATAATACAGAATTAGGGAATATTTTCATTTTATTTTATTTCACTTCATTTTATTTTTATTTATTTTATTTTATTGTTTTTTTTTGTTTTTTGACTGTTTTTTATTGTTCAGTGCATTGGGCTCTTAAAATGCGCTATATAAGTCTGATTTATTATTGTTATCATCCATGTCATCCATACATTCTGTCATTGCACTAATTTACAATAAGTGCAAAGTGAGGTCCCAGGGGCAAAATAAACTCATGATACCACCTTACTTGAATATGAATAAACTAAATGATAGATCCACAGGTCCGTAGCCCAAACTGTCCCCAGATACATCACCAATTAACTTAGATAATGAACAATCCCTCCAGTCAGAACTAGACACAGTTATGACCTTGTTTTCACGCTCTCTCTTCTGAAACCTGTGTGCGCCAAATAAAGAAACACAGCTGAGAGAAACCTGAGACAGTTTCCTCTGAAGGACCCAATCCCTGAATTCCCAGAGACCCCTAAGCGCTTCACCAGACCACCACCACCACGCACAAAGAAGAGAAGAGGCGCAACTGTGGGAATATGTGGGATAACATTTTAACATTTGATCATGGTTCCCTTTTGCGCAAAGAGAGCTGACCTGCTTGTAATCTTACTTAGGGTTTCTCTTGTTTTGGCGCAGTATGAGAACTACAACTTCAGGAGTTTCCCCAGAGAAGATGTGATGCCGCTGTCCGCCGCCTATAGTCTGGCTCTGGACCGGTACACAGCCGGGAACTGGACCGAGTCTGTCCGGTATCTGGAGCTGAGCTTGCGTTTGCACCGACTCCTGAGGGACAGTGTGAGGTTCTGCATGGGACACTGTGATGGCAGTGCGGGATATGAGCCAGAGTCCTCTCTGAAGGGGACCTGGTCTCTGCGGGTCCGGGTCTATTGGCACCTTATGATGCGAGCGTCCTGTCTGAAGAAGTGCGGGTCTCACTTCCCCGCGTTACACCCCCCCGGTCCCAACAAGGAGACCATGGAGGACTTCAGCAGGAGAGCCCCCTACCGATACCTGTACACGGCCTATTCCAAGGTGAGTCACATGATAGCTGGACACTCATCAAATAATATTAGAAGAACCGTGAACAATATCTTAATGCTGACAAACCACTTGGGATTTTGTAAAAATGTAATGTTCCAATTAGAGCTGCAATAATTAATCAATTAGTAATCAACTATTAAATTAATCGGCAACTATTTTGATAATCGCTTTGAGTCATTTTTTAAAGAAAAAGTGTCCAGATTCTCTGATTTCAGCTTCTCCAACGTGAATATGTTGTGGTTTCTTTAGTCCTCTATGACAGTAAACTGAATATGTTGTGGTTTCTTTAGTCCTCTATGACAGTAAACTGAATATGTTGTGGTTTCTTTAGTTCTCTATGACAGTAAACTGAATATGTTGTGGTTTCTTTAGTCCTCTATGACAGTAAACTGAATATGTTGTGGTTTCTTTAGTCCTCTATGACAGTAAACTGAATATGTTGTGGTTTCTTTAGTCCTCTATGACAGTAAACTGAATATGTTGTGGTTTCTTTAGGCCTCTATGACAGTAAACTGAATATGTTGTGGTTTCTTTAGTCCTCTATGACAGTAAACTGAATATGTTGTGGTTTCTTTAGTCCTCTATGACAGTAAACTGAATATGTTGTGGTTTCTTTAGTCCTCTATGACAGTAAACTGAATATCTTTGGGTTGTGGACAAAACAAGACATGTGAGGACGTCACCTTGGGCTTTGGGAAACACTGATCAACATTTTTCACCATTTTCTGACATTT